>CAUDNR010000101.1:3039-14375 GCA_958430865.1 Entrophospora sp. SA101 | reverse complement strand
TCCAGATGTTGGTGCTGTTTTTGCTTCAGAGGGCTGGGTGGACTTCTATGTTGATGATGAACATGATTGGATGATATAGCTAGTTTGAGATGGTGAAGATCTGGAAAATCATCAAAGGAAGATGAAGGATGATGGGCTATATGGTTCAATTCTGAAATGTGCTAAGCATCATGCAATTGTGGATATTAGAAGGGGTATAGGTAGACCCCACAACCTGAAATCAGGTGTCATTTATGTTGTATGTTCACAGGACTGTTCCAGTGTGGAAATATGTATTAATAGTATCTGGGACAAGGTTTGGTTGTGTGGAAGTAGAGATTTGTACACTGAGTTGGGTATCTCAGTGACATCTTATTGACAACTGAAAGAAATGTTAAATAATTCAACCTCTTTAGTTTCTAGTCCAAAGCACAATATTTTTACTAAGGCATCAAGTTTATGCACTCGCTGCTTAATGACATAAAAATGAAAATGTTCATAAAGTAATTGCATCCAACCACTGGTGGAACTATGCAAATGGCTAATTTCTTTAATAAAGTTATCTTTGCATCCATTAGTATTAGTTACAAAAAAATTTTTTTTTCAAAAATTGTTGAATTTGAAATAGAAATATTGGTTAGTCATCCTCTTAAATACAGACTTGATTTGAACAAAAGTACAACAGCTCAATAAGCCAGAATAAGAAGCAAATTAGTTATCTGACTTCTTGATAAATTTCATAAGTGATTTTTTCTTTATCTAGATATTCCCAAAAAACTTTGGTATTATTCATTTTAAAAACATAAAGTGCAATTTTTTCTCCTTGCTCCTTCCTTAAAATACTTCTAATAGTGCTGTAATTCTTGGGTTCCATAGTAGACCTAATTTAATCATATCAACTATTTTATATAGAGGTAATTCTATATATCACCTAATATTAAGAGGTTAACAAATGGGATATTATAAAACTGATAATTATAATCACATTTCAAATGACTAAATTTTGATCCCCGAAATTCTTGGTAATACAGTGTGTGTCACAATAATACATCCAAAATAATTGGTCTTCTTAAAATTGACATGGATCAAATTCCCATGCACTTTTTGAAAAAAAAACAACGTTAATCAATTATTTTAGTTAAGAGCTATTGAGCTACGTTGAGCCTTTTTAAATAAGTTCAGTGTAACAAGAGTCATGTCAGGTTAAAGTTTGAAAATTCTATTATAAAAGTTATAAAAATTCTGAAATTGGCACCTTATAATTTTGGTCAATTTCGTCTAATGTTGGCCCGACTTATAAAATAAAATGTCGCGTATCAATTTAATTAATTCGCGTAAATTGAATCACAATCTTTCAAAATATTCTTTTTTGCTAATTTTTCTTCTAATAAAAATCCTAAAATACTTAAAATGGTTGGAATTAAAAAAAGAACTCAACACTTAAAAAATATTGCTAAAATTTCTGTGCAGTGAAGACAAGAAAAACAAAAAATACAAGAGGATAATGAAATTTAGTGAGAAATTATTGTTTTATTTGCTAAGTATAACTTGATAATTAAATTAAATTTTTCTTTTTTTGGAGAAAATAGTGATTCTGCTAATTCTGATGATTTTGAAGAAATGATTTCATATTTTGATGAAGAATTTGAAAATAACAGTGAATCTTTATTCCAATTACTGATTAATTATATGAAAAATTATAAAGCCAAAAGACCTTTAACCTATCATGGAAATTCAACAAGAGCACAAAAAAGAAGAAAGGCATCAACAAAAGAAAATATCAATAAAAATGGTCAAACTCTTGATCAATTTTTTATTTTAAAAAAAGATTCTAGTAAAGAAATGACACAGAATAATGATTCACAAAGTTCCGAAACAGTTAATAATGAATTAGAAATAGTTGATAATTTTCAAAAAATAAATTATGATTATTTGTTAAAAGATATTGAAATCAAACTTGATGAATCATTTGATATTGCAAAAAGTTATAATCTAAGATTAAAAGCTTTGCAACATTATTTTCAATTATTAAAAAGAAATCATAAAAAATTTGAAGCAGCAAATTTAGTTTCAAAAATCTTAAATAAAGGCCCATGGTTTTCAAAATGTATAAGAAGTTGGGGAAAGTCATTTATAGAATATGGTGATATTTCATATAAAAAAAGAGGCAAACATTTAAGAGGAAGTATTATTGATGAAGATGTTCAGATTAAAATATCATCTTTTTTAAGAAAGGAAAAATTTAATGTGACTGTAAATAATTTTAAAGAATTTATTGCTAAAGATATATTTCCTAGTATAGGAGTTGAAAATGAGACAGCAATCAGGTGAGAAGAAGAATATTTTTTTTGTAAACTATTCTTAATTAACAAAAATTTTTTTTTTAAGTTTATCAACAGCAAACAGGTGGTGAAGAAAATGGGCTATGTATATGACAAATATAAAAAAGGTCTTTATTTTGATGGACATGAAAGAAGTGATGTGGTTGAATATAGAAGTAAATTTTTAGAGGAAATAGAGTTGTGAGTTATGAGTTTATTATAACGATCATCATCTAAAAACATAATTAATCAATGCTTTGATTTTTAATATAGATATCAGAAATTAATGCCAACATTTACAGGTGATAATCTTGAAATCCAAATCAATCCAGAATTAAATGAAGGAGAAAAACTTCATATATTGGTAACAAATGATGAAACTACCTTTCAATCAAATGATGGATTGAAATCTGGGTGGATGCCTGAAGGAGAACAACCTTTGAGGAAAAAAGGACAAGGCAGATCAATCCATGTAAGTGAATTTGTTACTAACACAATTGGAAGATTAAAACTGAATCAACAACAGGTTTATGAGTTTGGAGAGTCAGTTCCTCATGAGGCAAGGGTAATGATGAATCTAGGAAAAAATTTTGATGGATGGTGGAATGTTGAAAAATTAATTGATCAAGTAATGTTTCAATTTAACTGAAATCTTACTAAATTGAAAAAAAGTTAAAGATTTTTTATTATAGATAATTAAACATGCAATTCCAATATTTGAAGCCACTCACCCAGGTGCAGTTGCAGTTTTTGCCTTTGACAATTCTTCAAGTCATGCCAAAATTGCAGACAATGCTTTAAATGTAAATAATATGAATTTAAATCCTGGTGGGAAAAAACCTAAACTGCAAGACACAATCTTTAATGGAAAAATTCAAACAATGAATTTTCCTGATGACTTTCATGATCCTAAATTATGTGGAAAACCCAAAGGAATAAAATTAATTTTGGAAGAACGTGGATTATGGCCAAAAGAAGGGTTAATATTAACTTGCAATAATAATAATATTGAAGAAATTACAAACTATCCAGATTGTTGTGCAAGACATAAATTAGGAGCACAACCAGATTTTGTAGCTCAAATACCTTTAATACAGGAAATCATTGAAAGCACATGGCCATAGGTGATGTTCTATCCAAAATACCATTGTGAATTAAATTACATTGAGATGTATTGGGGTGCAGCAAAGAGGTATGCAAGAGAAAACTGCAACTATACCTGGAAAGGTCTGGAGAAAACTGTTCCTTTGGCATTAGACTCTGTTTCTTTAAATTCAATTTGTAAATTTGAAAGGAAGTCAGCTCGTTATATGGATTGTTATAGAAAAGGCTTGAATATGAAACAAGCTGAGTATGCTGTAAAAAAATACAAGTCTCATAGAAAAATACCAGACTCAATCTTGACAGAAATAGATATTTAATTCATTAATATAACTTTTTAAAAAAAAATAAAAAATAAATTTTTATCACGTGCAAACTTCATGATAATTTGGCCCCTCTATATAAAAATGGATGTATTATTGTGACATTGGATATTTACCATTACGATTATTCTCAATTCTTTTTTACCGAATCTAAATCTTTTTTTTTTGGTGACATACTGATATATTTAAAATCAATATTTAGCCATATCTTTGTATGAAAATTTGGTCGGTTTAATTAATCACTTCAATTTTGTCAATTTTCAATTTCGTCAATTTCGTCAACCATTCTTTTAATATTAATATAATAAAATTCAGATTATGACTACATTTGGAATCATCCAATCAAATTTCAACACTGCTATACGCATCTTTACATGTAGAACTCTACAACAAATTATTGCGTTAAAACTAAAGACCTATTCTATTAACCAATAATGCTATTTTTAGGTCTTTAGACCGAGCCAATTATAGAATAAAATATAAATGAAATTTTGATAGAAAAAGAACAGAATATTTTTTAAAATGTAATTTCGACCAAAGCAAAGGAAAAAAATAAAAAAATTGTTTTTTAGCATTTCTCGCGCCCGCACAATCCAGCAGATAACCAAGTATTTACCGTCTATTATCACCAATATATTTTATCTCATAGTCGTGATAGTAGCTTCAGTACATCCGCCGCCTCATACATATAAGTATCATAATGATCAAGATTTGTTTCTTGCTGGGTATTGGTTTGATGATTATAGATATTATCTTGAAACAATAGTTGTTGCAAACAATTACATATATAAAAAAATTTTTTTTTGTTAGTAAGAACGAACGAATAAATTAGTTAATTAGTTAATTAATTTACATTACTTATAAATACCATCTATATTGATATGAGTGTCAACGACAATATTAACTGGATTTACGGGAATATGTACGTATATATTATCATTAGTACTATTTTTATTTTTATTTTTATTTTTATCATTGCTATTACCTTGTGTTTGTCTTATTTTTGGACTCGAAATACTAGAAGTACCTTTTAAATTAAGATTATCAGATATTACTCCATTGTTACCATGATAACATGGTTTAGTAACTTTGATAATATTATCAGCAGCATTGACATCACAATTTTTTGTTTCTTTTTCCTATTAATTAAAGAAAATAGATGATTATTTGAAACAAAGAAAGAGTATTGAAAAAATTTGATTTTTTTTTACCTTAGGTTTATTTTTGCTATTAAGTTTGCGACCTCGTTTTCCCGGATTTTCATCAAAAATGCATATTCTTTTCTCTTCAATGCACCTATTGCAAGAAGTAGAATTCTTCTCTTCTTTTACACACCTTAAACGTGCTCCGCGGCATGGATTGCATGCAATACGAGAATGCGTGCGCTTTACGTAAGGTTTTGTTTTTCGTGCTTCCTTCTTTTTCGGTCGTCTATTTGTTCGAATACTAAATGTATCTGGTTTCAATTCGGACTGTGGTGCCGTATGACCCGGTTGTTCATTAAAAGGATATACATCTAGATATGGGTAATATGGTAATTGAGAATTTGGTTGTAAATATGATATTTGACTATTATCCAATAATGTTGGATATATTTGAATCTGTTGTGGATAATGAGATTCGAGCAAACGATTGGAAAGTTGATTGTAATATTTATTGTGAATTTGCTGCTCGTTTAATAGAGGCGGATCCATTTTTTTTTAATAATTGATTAAAAAAATTTATAAATAAAAAAATTCAAAATTACGAAAGAAAATAAAATCGATAAGTGAAATTTTAGCAAACAGATTTATAGTTTTATATACAAATGAACTATATAAATTTTCTTCTGTTTAACTTTGTAACTTTCTAGAATCCCGTTATAGATACTAGTGATAAACATAAATATAAATATCATTATTAATGAGATTGTGTAAAAATTGAAAACAAATCATAGAAACCTTTCTTTAGAGAAATTAAGATTTCTTGGCCAAATTATTCGATAAATGGGAATTCTAAATTCGATATTTATTTACTGTGATATAGATTTTCTAAAAAGGCAAAAAATCTCTTTTGTCCAATAAAACTCTCAAACAAGAAATTGTATTACAAAATAAAAGCCCTACCTAATTACTTTTATTTTCTCAAAACTAGAGTAGCGAGTAATATATAGTTCAATAATCATCACCACCACCTTTTTTAATATACAGGAAAAAAAAACAAATATATATGTATAATTCTAATTTATATATATATATAAATATAAACGAAACACACAAAATAATAAAATCTATAATAAAAATGATCATAAATTGAAAAATTATATACATTTTTAAACCTCAAAAAAAAAAAAAATATTCAAAAATGAATCTTTCTTATTTTTTGATTGTTTTTTTTTTATAATGATTTTTAACAATCCCCTATGAAGAATAATTTTTTAACCTTTTAATTTCTTTTATTTTTAATAAAGAAAATTTATTATAAATTTAATAATATAATGATAGCATGATTATGAATGAATACAATATTAAAAAACTCACTTTAGTGGAAGTGAAATTATATGTTAAACCAAGTCCCATTTTTGAAGAAATTTTTGTCTATTGAGATACTGTTTGTTATAAAGGAGTTTCATTTAAAACACCTGATATATAAACAATCTTATTTGTTGGTCCGACTTCTATAATTACATCATCTGGATTTTTTACTGTAGGAACATTTGCTATAATGAAATATCATTTCTATTTCAAAACAAAAAAATAATTTAATTTTTTATCCATTCTTCAAAATAAGCCGCGTTTTTACCTGTATGATCAGGACCTTCCACAAAATCGGATAATGCTGGGTTAATAAGTTATATTTAATAAATAAATTTATGTGCATAAGGTAGGTATGTACAGAGAAAAGAGGAAACATCTTTCACAAGTGAGGGAGGACTTCAAACGAGACATTATTTTTAAATGAGGGGAAATAGTGGAAAACTACATTTGGGAATAGATACCTCTTACGACTTTGAAATCGCCTTCCATCCTTTATTATAAATTTTTTTTCAAGTTGCTCTTTTTGCAGGTTAGTTTGGTGTTGGATGATTAAGTTGGCTTTTTCTTGCCGGAGATTTTGTTCGGTGGCTTCTAGTTCTTTAATTCGCTGATGTTGGCCTTGGCTTCACTCATTAAGTTGGTTGATTTTAGTTTGTTTTTGCTCATTTTGTTCGGTCAGATTAGTAATGGTTTGACTAAGAGTTGACCTTTCTGCTTGGTGATTTTCTGTTAATTCTCCCCGTTCTCTTTCTCAGGTATCACGGTCAGCTTGTCAGTTTTGTTCGAGTTGAGTTAAGAGTTCGGTGGCTTCCTTTTTACTTACACGGATATGACTTTGAATTTAAAAGATCACCATTACAACTTTTTTTCTGCATACATTTTTTACGAATATGGGTGTTAGAGATACACTGTACATTTCACGTTAGTATCAGTTATTTAAGATATACTCTCTTTTTATTTGTAATTTAAAAAAGAGTTGTTTGAGATGAGTTGAGGGAGTCAATAACAAGATACCAAACAATCTATCTCCATCTACCTAGATATACTATTTGTTCTACCTGTTCTTCGTGGAAGTTTTTTTTTACTATAAAAAAAAATGTGAAACATTGACATCATAATTTATTTTTAAATAAGAAGAAAATACAGTTCATTCTCTCTATAATTAACCTTCTGTCCCTATGTATAATTTTTCTGCTTTTCTTCATTATAGAGAGTGTTTACTAATATGTTTGTTATATAAAGAGAATGGAAGTTCATTATAGAGAGATTTGCCTGTTTATTTTATTTTTTGCTTACTAATGGAGGTCACAGAAGAAAAGGACAATGATATAATAAATATCGTCTAGTATTAATTCTGTAATTACTGGACTTATCGTTTTTCATTCTCTTATCATTCACCTTCAATATATGATATTACTATTACCCATTTTATTCGAATTATTCGTTTTATTTCAATGTAATTCGAATATTCAAACTCATAACGAATAAAATAAATAATTCAAATAAATCTTATTTGAATAGAAATCCTAGCAAATAGTGAACCAATACGATGGTGACGAATTGGGATTAATGCCAGCAAGCTTAGTATCATATGAGAATTTTTTCATCAACTGGGATTTATTTACAAAGAAAAAAAAACAAGTAAAAATAATAAAAAACCCGGTTTTAAAAATTACGTTATTTGTCTAGTAAACTATTTAAATTTATTGGTCGGATAAGGTTTTCTGCCAGCCGACATCGCTAACTTTTCCATTAAAAAAAGTTTATAAATAATTAAATACCTTCTAAACCAGTTACATCTTGATTTGCCACGATATGCCTATTTTACTGATTTCATTATGGATTTTACTTTGTAAAAAAATTGTTTAATTACTATTTAATAAATTTATCAAATTTAATAATAATGCTCTCCCATTTAAACCATATTATTAATAAATCTGATTATTATTAAAATTGGAAAGGATGATGATTGATATTAAAACCTTTGAAGCTCATTCTAACATTTTGAAAGCCAAATCTTTGTATTTTGATGCTGCTCTATCAAATAATTGGATAAGAAGAGTTGAAAATGGAATCATTTTATTTGAAAAAAAAAATATCTCCAAAGTTCTTTTAATGTAGGTTTTAATTTAATTTAACTGGTTTTTTTTTTATTAAGCCATTGATATTAATAACCTTGATCCAATTAATATTCTTAAACTTCTCGAAGAAACCTGGCTTGTAAGCCAGCCTGTGAGGAGCTTTACCTTTAGGTCTCAGAGGGTTGGTTAATATATTTCAAATATTTGAATTCTGCAATAATTTACAATGTTTAAAGAATCAAATATTAAACTAAATAAGAAAATGTTAATGGGCAATAGGTAGAGATGGGAAATTGCATGAGATTTCAAAATTTCATGCGCATTTATGCATTGCAAAAAAATTTAGAATGTATACCAAGGTTGGTTGACAAAAGTATTTTGGAGTGTAAAAAGTATTTCGTCAAATGGGGCACTTATGACGAAATGTGACGAAAGTGACGAAAAGCAACAAAGGGTAAAGTCAAAAGTCAAATTGTGATAAAGATGACGAAAATATAAAATTCAATTTTATTAAAACAAGAATTTAATTTTAACATTTTCTTACATCATAAATCATGTTTCTTGGTTGGATACTTAATTTTTTTATGCAAAATTTAGTAGGAATTGCTGCTTCACATCTATTGCTGGTTTCATAACTTCAAAATTTTGTAGAATCATTTGATAATTCTGATTGTTGAAATGATTCTTCATTTACTATTTTAATGGAGTGTAACAATACATCAAACACAGGACATCCTGTAGCTAATTCTTGATTATTGTTAGATAAATGAACTTTCAGGTATATTATCTAATTTTAATGTTTGCAAATTCATATTACATGATGATTGAGAAGGAATTGGTGAATTGGGTGAATTAGAATTTGACATCATGAATTTTATTTACTCCATAATTTAAAAATCTACAAAATAATTAGTTTATTTTATTGTTTTGTTGATTTCGTCACTTTCGTCAAATTACTCAAAGTGTATCTCAAAAAAAAAATATAAAAAAAAATATCTAAATAGAATTTTCAATCAATATTATTATCATTACCACTGCCTTCTTCTCTACCACTTTCTATTCTAATTGTTTAATCATCATCATCATCATTTTTAACATTTTTACTTCCCACATTTCCATATTATCATTGTTGATATTTTTTGGACATTTTAATTTGTGATTAAAATAAATATATACCAATTTAATACACACATTCAGGTGTTAATAGTTTATTCTCTTTTTATCATTTATAAAAAAAAAAGTAAACCAATTCCTTTAGAAGCAAAGCTGATGAAATAGGCGCTGAAATTATCAATTCTACCCAGTTTAACAAATGAGGCCAAATTTTTGATTTTGACATTTCTTAAAAATGCTATCAATAATAAACTTGGTAAAAATTAAAAATTCACACTTTTTTTGAATAGAATTGTGTATGATGTGTTGCATTTTTTTTCATGCACATGTCACATCTCTAGCAATAGCAATAGTAATAGGGGACATTTAAAGAGTGAATAAGGATAATCTATTAAGGATAATATCAGGTGATGCCTTTTTTGTTAATGATATATATCAATTGAAGCCATCTAGAAAATACAAATAAAATATTTCAGGTGTTTTGACGTTTAATTAGAAAAAATTGGCTATATAAATTTTTTTTATTTCAAATGAATCTAAACCCATTTAATTATGCTTTGGAATCATGCAAACCATCTTCACATATCTTTCAACATTTGTTGAGATATGCAACATTTTGTCACCACCATTATTTTAGTATAGGTTCATAGAAATTCAAAATTATTTAATTACAAATAATACTATTAATACCTGAATTTTGATTACTATGTCTTTGATTTTATATACAATTGGTTTAGTGAGGCTATTATTGAAGTTATGATTTAACTAAATGATAGAATTTGGTAATCTTAATTTCAAAATTCTTCAATCATATTGTAAAAATTAATTAAAGATTGTGTGTGGGTTAATTATGTATGTCAAAACTTATGGCTTTAGTCATTGACTTAACTAAAGTATTGGTATTGACTAAAGGTAGTTTCTCTTTTTGTCGATTTGACTAAAAGCAAAAACTCTTGACTAAAGTAAAAACATTTGACATAATTAAAAACATTCATCTGTTAATATTAATGTGTAATGAAAATTTTTAAAATCCGTTGAAACAATGGTTATACTGTAGAATACGACAAAATATTCTGATAGGATTGTATTGAGGCAGAACGTTAGCGTATTTTCAATTATTGTTTTGTTCATATATAATTATCTGGAAGACTATTGTAATGTTTGTCACTAAGTTTGCTCCATGACTCATCTCCAGTAGTGATGTTAGCCGATAGAAAAACCTTGGTCAGCCAAGCCTAACAGCTCCTAACCGGCTATGAACTTAAATAAATTCCAGTTGATTAAAACACTTTTCAAATATTACTAATACCAAGCTTGCCGGTATTATTACTATTGTTATTATAATATCTCATCATTATTACCATTTAATGGGCTAGAATAAGGTTTATTCGAATTATTTGTTTATTTGTTATTATTATGAATTTGAGTATTCGAATTAATGCCCCACGAAAAATAAAATACGGAATTAATGTGTTAAATACGTGCTTAAAAATATATATACAATACGAAATCAACGTATTTCTTTTTATTATACGGTTTTGAAAAATTACTATTATTATTACCCCTTTTCAAATTTAATGTGAAGCACGGAATTTGTAACATACTAATTATAATACTAATACTAATACTGAAAATAGAAAAGGTATGTTTTAATTCCACATATAAAATACGGAATTTGCAACATATTAATACTAATACCAATACTGAAAAGGTACTGGTATATTTTTGATTCTGCGTATATGGTACGTAAATGTGTAAAATATAAATATAAAGAATATTAATTGGTGGTCCGCCGATCAACGATAGAAATTTGTTATGTAGATCCGGGATATCAAACTTATTAAAATTTAAGAGATCACGGAATCCAAATTGTCCATTAATTTTTTTTTAAAAAATATATTT
>CAUDNR010000100.1:18960-37001 GCA_958430865.1 Entrophospora sp. SA101 | reverse complement strand
TTAATATTATTAGGTAAAATGTTTATTATTATTATGAAAATAATCTTTAAAAAGCAAATTTGAAGTTAATACTTTTCTATAAACAAAATATGTAATAAACATTTAAAGGTTGGAAATTAGAACTTAACTATTGCATTTATTATTATTATGTAAAAAAAATTGTATTTGAGTTCCATATTGAAATAAACCAAGAATTACGTTTACAGTGTTCTTCTGCATCTTCATCAATAGTTATTTAAGTCATTTCCGTTGGCTTTCTCTTGAAGGATTGTCCTCTGCTTTTAATTTTTCAAGAAAATTAGAAGTAACAATTTGATAACACAGATTGAATAATTATCAAATATTTTTACATGCTCATTTGCTTGCTTTATTTCCTGATGCTCATCTATCATCACTATTAGTATCATCACATGGTTTCAATTTGATATTTTTGAACAAGTAAACAAGGTAAGTCACTAGCGAGCATTTTATTCACTAAAATTAAAAAATAAAATAAATAAGTTAGTAAATTGAGTAAAAAACCAAATCATTTGAACTTCTGTTACAGAATTTCTTGAATTTTAAACAAAGTATACTTTGAGGAAAACAATAGATTTTTATAGATTTTTAACAGATTATGGAAGAGAAAATATTGTAGTATTTATTTAAATAATTATAATAGTAATTTTTTTAAAAAAAATTTTTTTTCAACAAGCACAAAGTATCACGTTAACTCGTTTGTAACATATGAAAAATATATGAATTGATCGACAAAGAGGCGCAAATTTCTATACCTAAATTTGGAAAGAACCCGGACTGTAATCGTCCTTGCAAACAATCATAGGTCGAAGCCCTCCGTATAAATAAAACAATACAATACTTTGAAGATAAAATAAGCCTTTTTCGATAAAAAAATAAGAGCAATGTTATTACTAACTCACCTCACAAATCCGACTTGTTTATATTGCTTAATTCCCCTAAATCTGAGAATCTGTTAGAATGGGGTCGTAACCCCATAGCCCTGTAGGAGATGGGAAAAATTACATGATTAGTAATTACGTTACCCTGACCATTCTCCAGATCCTTTCTTCATAAGGCAGGTCTATTATAATCGCAAACGCCAAGCATTAAATATATTTCGTCATTCTGGGGAATTAAACCTTCCAGTCTGGCGATCTCTCATTCAAAGTGTAAAATAAGTCAAATTTTGACGATCTTTGGAGATTGTAAAGATCTCAAGTTCCATAACGTATGAAATTTGATATTATTACTGATAAGAACAGTAAACCTTTCATTCTTTTATCCTTTTCAAGTTTCATTAGCATTTCTTCTTATCGGAGAAACCATACACAATAAGAAAAGGCTTTATTATTAATAACGATAGAAAATAATTTTTAGTGGTATCACAAAAAAAAAAATCATTGTGATATTATTATATTAATATGTTCTGGATAAAACCGCTATTTTTCATATATCGAATTAATATGTGTTTTCATGTGCAATCGAGCTAATTTGGCTATTATTAGAAGTTCATAGAACGTGTAAGAGGTCAGTTGATATATTTGTGCGATCATATGCAGGTATATCAAAATTGGATTAACTACACATGGTTTAGATTCTTGTTAAAAATCATGCGTATTAATGTGTATATATATATATTTCGATTTTTCCCATATTAATATATCAGTATTACTATAGATTATCTCTGCTTTATTAAAAATGAATCATGTATTCTTAGACTATAGGTTAATAAAAATCACATATAAACCATTAAACTTATTATAATTGCTAAATATGTCTGGTTTAGATATCACTATTATTCTCGGTAACAAACAAAGACAACTACCCAAACCGTTTAATAACCGTCCTGGATATGATATGAAGTATGTTATGATATATCTCAACTATTATCATCCTATTTATTATGGTGAAAATCTTGAGAAACTCTTTGATACTGAAAAAAAATATGACAACTTGTCTATAGTAAAACGAGACGAAAAACTTATTCAATGGGCAGTACGAGTTAGAATCGATCTTCAAGATTTATTAAGCGAGAATAAACTTGGTATGTATCATAGATATTGCTTATTTGCTTCTTATCCTGGAGGTAGACTTGTAGGTTATGATGATTACCAAAATTACTACAGACCAAAACCGCTTAAGAATGGGACTGCTATCTGTTTCGGGTGTTGGAAGGTATTTCGTGCTGATGTGGATATAAAGCCTAAAAAAACGTTTGACCATGCTTATAAAAGATTTGCGGAAATGGTTGAACCTAAAGACCTGATGCAGGATCATTGGGATAACTACTGTTCTAGACCTAAAACCGATTTTGGACGTGCAAGGATTATTCAAAGAGCTTGGAGACAATTTCAAGAGAAAGAGCCATCGAATGCACGGCTTGCATGGAATAGCTTACCGAATGATAATACTCCAGATGATAAGAAATTTTTAGGTTTAACTCAACATAAAATAAAAAATCCTCAGACTCGAGAACAATTTAATCAGTGGCGTACTAAATGGATTGAATTATATAAAAACGATCCCATGATGCGCAGTTCCATTATTAATAGACAATATGAAGAATATTATATTCCATATAATTGGATAGATTCTAAAAAGAGTCAATTGTGGACTAGATTCCAAAAGCGACTTTTAGAAATAGAAGCGTAAATATATTAATTATTATACACATCTAAAGTATTCTTGAGGGTTAGTACTTTAAACTTTTATTTATTGCTGTTTCGTGATGGTTAAAGGCTATTTTTTGTTTGTTATCATTATACTAATGATTATATAATAATGGTGTGTTGTCAATATGCGATTAACGGTTGAATTTTTAACTACTTTACATTTTTTTTCAAATTCTATAGAATTCAACAGAATTTTTTCCGGGGTATATACAAATGAAATTCAATCAAGCATATACATATCTGATACAGCAACTACCTCCCTCATTAGTGGAAGAAGCATGGAGACGCCTTACTACTCGAAAACGCAATCCTTTTACACTACTAGAAGCATGTGGTATAGATCCAGCTATTGAAGATTTTTTGCAACATGAAATTATAGTTTATAATAGAAAAAAAGAACGCCAACGTCGAAGTTCATCACCACTTGAAAATTTATCACGTGTATATAACACAGAAATGACTAACCAAGAA
This sequence comes from Entrophospora sp. SA101, assembly GCA_958430865.1. Classification (NCBI taxonomy): domain Eukaryota; kingdom Fungi; phylum Glomeromycota; class Glomeromycetes; order Entrophosporales; family Entrophosporaceae; genus Entrophospora; species Entrophospora sp. SA101. The sequence continues at coordinate 33,858 of CAUDNR010000100.1, read as the reverse complement.
TCCCAAACCCAAGATACTATTCCGATTTGTACATGTGATCAGGTACATAAGTGCCCTTGCTTTGCAAGTAAGGAAGAAATCAATCGCCAGGTTAAGAAAGAGGTCGATATTTTATTTCAGAGATTAATGGAATATAATGAAAAAACTTTTGGTAAATTTATGCGAGAAATTACTATAGAGTATGGAAAGCGGGTTAATGAAAATAAAAAATTGCGATGTGAAATCGAACAACAAAAGATACAATTACAAGAGACAGAAAAATGTCTCGCATATCTGAAGTCACGCTCTATTCATCAAGTTGACTAATTGGCATATCCCAGCCGACACGTATTCTATGCGGGTGTTCTGGAGGTACACTTAAATCGAAGACAATAAATTTTTGTTCACATAAATGCTTATTAACAATTTTATAGACACTGCACCAGTCATTAACATATAAACGAAGTATTCTACTTAACTAATCTGAGGTACAAAAGCCGTTGAACAATACAACATATTTTAAGTTTTTTCTTATTAGTTTTGGACAGTCAAAATAGCTTTGTGAGACATATATCGAAGAAACATTGGAATGGCGCCCCTCTGTAAAATAAGGTATAATCTTTTCTTGAATTTTCTTTGGTTCAGTGCATACATCCTCAAATATAACCACTGTACCTCTTTTCTGGTGAGAATGAATCTAGCTTTGGAATTTTATCTGGTTTCATAGCCCGAAATGTAATATCTTCACAATATGACTCTGGACTATTTGCAATTATTTGGAAAACTGATTTAAGGTACATGTATTTTGGCTTCTTGAGATAGTGACCAATAAGCACGACATCATCACACTTAATATATCTAGTGCCTCCTTGTTTACCATTAAACATTCTATGTAGTTTATTTCCGCCCAAAAGACGAACAACTTCAGTAGATTTTCCTGTATTAGTTCGACCAGAGATTATAAGTGTGAAAGGCCATTGGGGTGTGCTATTTAATGAGTTAATCTTTCCGGATTAACGTATTCGTCGATATTGAGTACAAATTTCTCGACCGGATCAGCTTTCTATTTTCATCCCGATTAAGCTAAGTAATGCTAAATTATTATATCGAAAAATAATGATCTTTATTGTGATATATACATATTCACTGGATTTTTTTATTCTGATAAATCATAGATTCGAACTTGTATTACACCATCTGTATCTGACTCACTATTCGTATCTGAATACCAACCGAAAATATTGAGAGTGGGATTTTTATTCTGTAAGGTTATAATTGCATTCATGCTGATTTCATCGCAATCAGCAATAACAAGCTTCTGGAGATTACACAAATTTGCTAATGCGGACATAGATTTATCAGTAATATCACACCCTTCAAGATAAAGCTGTTCAAGTTCTGGACACAATTGTGCTATTACACAAATAGATTCATCAGATATATGACGCCAAGATACATTGAGATATTGAAGTTTAGGGCACGAGTCTGCAATTATTCTCACGGACGTATCAGAAACAGCTATATTATCCATATCGAATTTACCTTCTTCATCAGCAAAAGAAAAACTAAGCATATTTGGATGTGAAATAGCTATAGCGCAAATACCATCATCTGTTATCTTCTCACAATTACTCAGGTGAAGATGTCGGAGGTTTGGACATAAGTGAGCGATTTCTTTTAATGATACATCGGTAATACCCGAACCACCTATATTAATATACTCTATTTTTTTACACGACTTAGCAATTTCGATTACTGAGATATCTGAAATATTATTACTATATCCCAAATAAAGATAAGTTAAATTTGGACATAATGATGCGATCCCACAAATTGTTTTATCCTTGATATGATGAGGCTTAGAGGCCTTAATTGCATTATTGTAAAATTTAAGAAATAGTAAGTTCGGATATATGATTTTTCCAATTGTTTTGCTAGAAAATCCATGGCAGTTGCTTATAGTTAAGTGACGCAGGTTCGGACACAGTCCTCTAATCCGATATAAGGTTCCACTAGAGACTTTACATCTAGAAATGCAAATATCGATTAATTTTGAAATATGGAGAGGTTTTTGTGTATGTATCACTTCTTTGAATTTTTCCCAGTAGCTAGGATTTTTTTTGTAACCATTGTCAACGAATTCGACTCTTCTCCATAATATTGGGGCAGAACATAAATACCACAACCGGTTAACAAATAAAGTCGGGTATAAATGTTTTATCTTCAGCAAGATATGATAAAATTTCAGTTAAAAGTTCAGGCAAGGCAAGTGGATGAAGGCCTAAAGGGTCATGATTCGAAGAAGAGACAGAGTCTCAAATCTCCGATTCATCGCCTAGACCCAAAGGGTCATTGCTCTGCGGTAACGGCCTGCTTTGCAATAGTTTATTATATGTCATACTTATGTATCTTTAGATACTAGCTCCGCTATCTTATGAGATTATTCTTTATGCGATAAATAACCTTTTTCAATGAGTATATTTTTAATAAATTCATATAAATCTGCATCATAGCTAATTTCAACGAGATCTATACCTTCTCTTTGACATATCTCCCGCTTTTTTTCGTCACGTACTTTTTGTTCATCCAGATCAATTTGTCCTCTCTTATGGAACATTGAATCAAGACTGTAGTGTTGGATTCCCTGAAATTCGTATGCCAATTTTAGCTCTTCATTATACCCGTCTAATTGCATCCCATTCAAAAATGCCAGTTTACAAGATGGAAATTTCTTACCTAACAGGTCTTCGAAAATATATCTACAGCGACGTTCATCGGCGTGATGGAAGCAAAGTGGACACCATTCAAATTTCGTAGCTATTAATGGATATGGATATTCCCACTGATGCTTTCCGTTTTCACAGGACCAGAGATATACATCAAAATCATTTATTTGGTCAGTTTTCATAATACAATGTCCACCACGCTTCCTGACATATTGTTGCGCTTTAGTCATTTTATTAATAACACGAACGATATTAACAGATCTGGAGTGAGTGTTTTCTTCCAATATACTCTGGGGTGGATACTGAAGCGTATCAATATTCACGTGCATGAGTTCTTCACGTACAAATCCTCGCTTTGGAGGATATTCATCGTCATCGCTCCCAAGATAATATAAAACTGGTTCGTTCTTCGTTACCACAATTTTTCGAATTTTATGAATGCTTGGACTGAATGTGGGATCCGTGGCTCTTTTCTGATTTTCCATACCTCCTTCCCATTCCGCATTAGCAAGCAGATAACGAACACTATCACCCTTCTTTAACTTATTCTCCTCATTTTTCCCAACAGGACGTTTATATTTTGTGGATGGCCGAGATTCAACCTTTTCTAACTTAATTGCTTTTATAGGTGCTAATCCCCATTTCTTCGACCCAGGAGCTCTAATAAGACGCGTTGGATAATTATTTAGGTAATTAATAACTTCTGGTAAATACTTAACCCATTCACTTATTAATTTAGGATTTTTAGATATTGATTCAACGGCGTACTGGATTTTATAAAGCATCTCTGCTAACGTCTTATTGAATCGTTCTACAAGAGCTAATCCACGATGACTATAAGCACCAATTACTCGAATTGTGACATTGTGTTCTTGCATCAACAAACTTACCGATTTTTTAAACTCTGACCCGCCATCACAATGTAGAAGCGTCGGGTATGTAAGAGGGTTGTTTGGGGTCGTCATAAATTTTCCTGAATGCTTTAGCAACCTCCGAACTTTTCTTTGATGTTAGTGGAACTGATGCTTTGAATCGGCTAGAGATATCCACTATGTTGAGAACTGCTACCCATTTTTTACCTTTATAATGATCATGTGTAAGGAATAAGAGGTCGCACTGATGTACACAATTTGGCTTGCTAATTTTTCCATAACTCACTCTGGAAATGTATCTAGGAGGTGGTGCATATTTTTGCCATTCACTTTGATTTGTGAGCCATTTTTTAATCGTAGAGAGCTTAAATTAATGTCCCTTTTTCTGACATTCATCTCTTAACGTCTTTGCGTTGGAGAAATAACCAGTAGGACGGTAATATATTTCTCGCAATATAAGATTTTTTTCAATATCACGAGCTTCATTAGGATCTATAATGATACTAGGGTTACTCATTTTGGCAAGTCAGGGTAAGTCAAATATATTATGCCATAAAAAATAACCATGACATTTCGTCGACCACATCCCAATCAAATATCTCATGGACCAAGCTCTGATCGGGAATTGGAATTGGAGCAGGTAAATCAAGCTTTGAGAGATGAGTTATCTAACGAAGCTTCAATCAATAGGTTGAATGAAAAATATATAAAGGATCTGGAGCGTAAATATATCAGATGCGAGAAAGAAATCCAATCTCTCAATAGAGAATTATAACAGCTTGAGAATGCTTCAGAGTGGGAAAAGGCAGAGTTGAGATCAGAAATCTCTAGCCTTCGTATACAAATCTATAATGCTAAGAAAGAGGTTCGAGATAAGGCTTCTCATATTGCCAATATAGAAAAGCAATTACAAGAATCGGAAGAACATGTTCAAAATCTGAGGTATAGATTCAAAGTTATTTCTTCCCGAAGAAGCTCTCCAAGTTTATATAATTCAGAAGAGGAAGATACAGATATGGCTCATATAGATCCCTTTGTAAATATTAGAAGAGGGCTAGTTCGGCTTGAAAATCATTTTAGGGGTGGTACACCATTAAACAATCCAGCCAATATTGTCCAAGGTATATACGGCACTTTAAATACTATTAGGGCTAATTATCAAAGAAAAGACCAGGATTTAGATGATATCACAAATCAACGAGATGATCAAGATGCTCAAATAGTACAATTACAACAGGATGTCAATTTCTATAGACAACAAAATGCCAACCTTCAGAATCAAACCAATCAACTTATTCAAGCACAAGATACCTTGCAAACCATGTCAACCAACTTATACCAGAACGAGATACCTTGCAAAACCATGTCAACCAACTTATACCAGAACGAGATACTTTGCAGAATTGTGTCAATCAACTTGCTCAAGATCTTAATAATAGCCAACAAAGATATAATTTGCGAGGGCATTTGTGGTTTAATGCAAGTCTGATATGGGATGAACAGTCAAAACTCAAACATGTTCTTGAAATAATTTATAAGGCATTTATTCATCACTTAGAGCAGGAGCTACAACAATGCCGGGCTGATAAAGGATTATTAGAATATAATCAAGATCAGCTCTTTGATAGATACTAAATAAATTTAAGGTTCGCAAGGCAAGTCATATCAAGTGGAAAAATAGAGAGCGCAATTCACAGCAATTAATTTTAAATTTACAAGCCCAAATTTATTACTACAGAATAATATACCACATAATCATAATAACAATCGAACAGGTATGGTGGGTTATGAATTAAAAAAATTCAATGGATATCCTACTGAAGATCCCGAAGAACATATTGAAGAATTTAGATTGTGGCTTGTAGGTTCTGGAATAGATATAGGTGCTGGCCATGCTAATAGAATTAATGCTCATGGTGTTTTTATAGCATCTCTCAAAGGTGATGCTAGAAGAACCATCCATGGAAAAAATTGGGAATTGAGAAATTTACTTGATAATACAGCACAAGCTAATTTAGGTGCAGTCCAAGGGCGAACAGCGCCCCAGTTAGGCATACAAGCATTAAATCGGGCTAATGGACAAGCTGGCAATATTGTAATTCCAGCTCATACAGTATTTGATGAAGATTGGTCTTTTGCTGATGGACGACCAACTGATCGCTTACCCAATGCACCCAATACTAATACAGGTAATACTGTAGTTGTAGCTGGAATTAGGCTTGGTCAGGTATTATATTGGTTTAAGACTAATTATCCCACAGTTACCACTGAAAAACAGCAAGTTCTCTTTGGTACAACTGTTCAAGGAGGTGATCCAGTTGTCATTTTTATTCTAATTTGCATAGATTAGCTAGGCTTGCTGGTATTGATGAACAGCAGATTCGATTACAATTTCTTTGTGGACTTTCACCCGCAAATCAAATGGAAGTTCAATGTTTAGGAATTGAAAAATCTGTGAATGAATTGCTCCCACGACTCGAAGAAATTGAAAGATATACAGCGGAACAATTATCTGGAGCTTACCTGCATTCAAACTCAGATTCAGTATCATCCAGTAAAGGTCATGGAAAGAATAATTACTCAAGCAATATGGGTATGAGTAGAGATGAAATGGAAAGCTTTGTAAAATCTATTATAGCTTCATCACAATCTCAACCAGTTTTGCAAACTACCTCTTCTAAATCTCAGGAAAATCAATCTAATCAAATCACGCTTTCACAAGATGATTTCAAAAAAATTATAGCAGGTTTAAGGGAACTATTGCTAAAGGACAACAGACTTTAAAGAAACCTCCTGGTCCTGGAAAATAAAAAGCAGATGAACTTACTATGAACCGTTTTTTAGATGAAGCTACGGTGCAGATCATCTATAATCATTAATTGCTTGTAGTAACAATTGGTCAACTTCAAAATACTAAAACAAAAAAAAATTATATATATCATTTTAAAAAATTTAACTGATAAGCTTTATTGTTCATGACTCAAGCTTCAAAACTTATCGGCTGGTTTTTCCTTAAATTGAAAATTGGCATAGCCTTAGCATTTTGAAAATTACGAATTTTGTTATACATTTAAGAAATTGAGACTAAGTAAATTTCGTGTAACAACTGTTTTTTTTCATGGAATATTTTCTACAACATACATTTGATTTATTTGATTTATTTATTTCCTTTTTTTATTAATAGATAAAAGTTCTTTACAACAAAAAAGTTTAACGAACATATTACATTAAAAGAAAATCATTACCAAATTTGGTCGTGGGATTCAAAATATTGTAACACGAAAATTATTGTTGCACTTCTGAGCATAACTTTCAAATTTAAAAAATTTATGAAAAGAAAATTTGAGACAAATTTTTTTTTTAGATTAATAGACTCCCCTTTTAAAGCTGAATTGAATGGTAGTAAGTTTTTTAAAATCCAATGTGCGGATCACATAATATTTCAAAAATTTTAACTTTTGAGTATAGATGATCCGCACTGTAACAGATTTTAAATGTCTAAGGTCCGTTACAACGACGTTTGACTGCACATCAAATGCTGCGCCGAGTGCCCAATTCAAAAATAGCAATGATGTTTGTTGGTGTCACAATATTATAAAATCACAGACACGAATTATTTGTTTTATTCGTTATTATTATTATTATGAAATTTGAGTATATATTCGAATAAACGAATAAACGAATAAACGAATAAACGAATAAACGAATAAACGAATAAACGAATAAACGAATAATTGAATAATTCGAATTCGAATAAACGAATATTAATAATCGAACGAATTAATAATCTAATAAAAATTTGTATTACGAATAGAAACTCTAATACTCGTTCAGAGCATCAAAAATTAGCCAATCATATTAATATTATTATTTATTTGTTGAACAAAAATTTATTTACTTAACGTTTAAAGACATACAAAAAATTTAACTCTAATACTAATATATTTATTTGTTTTTCCCATTGTTCTGGTCACGTGCCGTATATATCTTTTCCCAAATAGGAAGATCATCGTGTGCTTTTTGATATATAGTAATAGTAAAGTCGCATAACCTCAAATCATTAAGACTTTTTTTTAATTAATAAAATTGAAAAAACTCTTTATTACATTGTTCCTTGGGTTCTAAACATTGCAAAAATAGAGTTTTTTTCAATTTTATTAATTAAAAAAAAAAGCCTTAGTGGTTTGAAGTTGCACGATGTCTTTAGATGATTTGCACCATACTATACGTGTTAATCATACAGTGAGTGACGAAAATAATGGTGACAAAAAGTTGCATATCTCAACAAATATTGAAAGATAGATGAAGGCAGATTTGCATGATTGCAAAGCATAACCAAATAGGCTTAGATTCATTTAAAATAAAAAAATTTATATTGCCGATTTTTTGTAAAGCTAATTCAATATTTTTTTAAAACCTTTACAAAATTTTTGACTCGAAAAATTTTGATGTGAAATATTTTAATAATTATTATAACACAAAAATGTACATAGTAATTATACAAAAAATTTATATCATATTGTAGCTTAAATCCTGAAGATTTCTCATATAAAATTACATGCTTATATATTTTCTAGAAATTTGTCAATTAAAAATGAAAGAAATCCGATTATTTTGAAAAAAAGTAATATATAAAACCTTGGATCAGGCGGCCATTATCCTGCTTATGTTCAATAGTATTCATTTTTTAGGTATTTTGAGATTATATTCAACGGTATGAAAGAGAATATCAATTTCCGATGTATTTCTCCTTGATGAATGAGCATTGCCAAGCCAGTAATGTAAATAACGTGAAACATTTTGAAGTTGGGCACAATCTTCGTGTGACACGCGCTTATAAGATGTTAGAGATAGAAAGTAGTAGTAGATGATGCCTTTTATTTTATCAATGAGAGGTAAGAAAGTTTGTAAAGATATGCGAATCATGACAAACAACACATTTTATTGTTTGTTATGCAAAAAAAATTTGTATCATGCATGAGCTGCCATTTATTTTCGTTACACGCTGTACTTCTTATTTTTCAACAGAAAAAAATAAAATCTTTATTCGCAGAAATAACTAAATTTACTTTTCACATTACTTCTACTATCATGTCAAATTATTAATTTTATTTGTATAACTAAATTCACTTCAAAATTTTTTACACTATTAAATTCGAATTCAATATATTAATATACTTTGCAAATATAATTTAGCTACAAAATGACGGTTTTGTATAATTATTATTAAGTATGTTTTTGCGCAATCAACTTTCAAACGTGTACTGGCTTGTGTATATATACATGTGTCAAATAATAAAGGAATGTTATCCAAATTACTGGATCAGATCAATTGGTTATAATTGGTAAAAGCCTTACATTTGTTTGGGTCAAAGTTGTTTGTTGTTATATTTCAAGTAAATTATTGCACCAGTTTTATTATAATTACTCAACAGTCATTTATTTAATTTTCTAAATAATATATGTATGTAATTTATTTATATATAATAAAAAATTTTTTTTATAAAAATATTTATCCTACAAAATATCTAATTTTGGTTTTCCAACGCTGTGAAATCATTCCAGATCCACGAGCTTGTAATAATGGTGACTGACTACATATTTCTTTCCATTTTCCTCCAAGTTGAACAGTAATTGCATTAAACAGCTCCGTGTCCTCTTCTTTTGTCCATGGTCTTCTATTACTGTTACTACTACTACTATTATTATTATTGCTAATATTATTTTTTTTTTTCCCTTTATTTTTTTTGTTATTTGCGATTTTTTTTTTATTGGAATTACTATTCCTGCCACTACTACTAGCGCTAGCAGCGTCGTTTGTGTTGCCAAGTAATTCAGAATTATTATTACTTGCTGATGATTGTGATAAAGATGATGATGTTGAAGATTGTGATAATTTACGTTTAAGTTCTAAAAAATAATAAAATTTTATATATTATTATATGTTAATTTTTTTTTTTTTGATTTTATCCTTAAAACTTACTATTTTCTCGACTATTATTAAAAGTCATTTTTTTTTTTTTTGAAAAGTTGAAAATAAAATTTTATTTAAATATAATAAAATATAAAATTTTATAAATATATATAGGAAATATTATAATAAAATTAACTATATTTTTTTAAAGAAAAACAATTAGTTTATTATATAATTTATATTATTATTTTTTTTTTAAAAAAATTAAGTTTCAAAAATTTAGAATAAAATAAAATTAAAATGTAATATCAAATAATAAAAATAAAATAATAATAAATCTAACTCACCCATCATCTTTAACTTTTGATACATTATTGATAATCATTGATTAAAAAATTCCTTTCTCTGATAATTTGACAACTAAATTGTAAAATTAATTGATTCATTACGCTTATCTAATTCATCATCCATCATTAATTAAAATCTCACTTTGGTAAAAGTAGAGTACTGAAATATTGTACCTCATCAAATAATCCTTTTTCTTTGTTCTTCAGTTAATTTGGTGTTTTGGTTATAATCGTTCCTTTTCTAATTTTGCTTTTGATAAAATGTTCTTTGTACTTTTTTAGTAGGTCACCATCCGCTTCTTTCTCCTCGTTCGAATGTAACGCATTAGTTTATATTTCTACCAGGACTTGGTAATCTATGAACTTTCAGCATAGTTCTCAAGAAAATTATTCGCAGCTTCAGCAACATTTTTTGTCAATTTACCATTTTTGTTTTTTCGCTGAGGTATTCTTTTAGTATTACCTATCATGAACTTTTGATATAAGAAAGGCTATTACTATTGTTGACTAATGATTTCTCCAAAATAAGCTCAACATGTTAATTGAAAATAATCGGAAATGATTTACGAAAGGTACACGTGATAAAATTGGACACGGAAAGTTAATTATATTAATATCAATATGTAGTGTTTGTAAAAATTTCTTTACTGAACAGCCCATCAAAGACTTTCTTGCGGGTCCGGAAGAAGACAGTATTAAATATGATGCCTTTTGTAAATTATGACATCAATAATTTATGTGACACCTGTCAATATCAAGATCGTCACAAAGTGATAAACATGATACATCATGCCGTGACTGTTAGTCATTATACCCCCCAAAAAAATTTTCACAAAAACTGTATACTCTGACTTTACTGCGACTCCTTTACAGAGTGGTGGATCTGTTTAGACTTTTACAAACAATGCTGTTCCCAAAGTGTTTTAGTTATTCCTTTCAAAGAATTTTTCAGACTCATGAAATCACTTGAACGTCTGTTTCAGCAAGACTCACTGGAAGTTCGAGAATAAGCAAACATCTTGATCAGAAAGTTTGAAGTTATTACGTAGTGTCTTTCCAATATAACATATAGCATATGAAGTCGCACGCAGTATGAGGATTTCATCTAGTTGGATAAGATATCTAACTTCCACGACTACGAGGTGAATTACGGTCTCCCTCTAATGATTTACGCATCGTTGTGGTGTATGGATCTTCAAGCGGACTACATATTCCCCTCCGGGCTATGTCTACGGGACTGTTGTGGATGCATCAAGAAGAGTCGAGCACCCTAACATCAGCAAAAAAGGTAAGAATTAAGCCAAATGACAATATTTTTTGTATTTAGAAATAATTGAATTTTGAATAGACTTGAGAGGAAGCCCAAGCCAGTAGAAGTAGAATAGAGGATCAAAAACTCCAATATCCTTATTTCAGTGGTGAATCTTGACTTGGAAGAAATGCGATTGAACTAAGTCCTCGAACGATTCTATTCGAACCAAACCGGATTCCTAAATTTTTTTAATTTCATATATTACACAAACTAGTGTACCTCGATTTAATGGATTGAGGTCCAAGAATGGTTTAATAATAATAATAATAATAATAACGAATTTTTGGAAACTATCTGCTTAAACCAAGATTGTTTATATTTTTTAAAATTTAAAATTTAAAATTTATTAGTAGCCAAAACTATTTGTAAAAAAACTTCGCCCAATTTCAGCTATAAAATTAGTTTCGCCTAAGTTTAGGCCAATTAATTCCGTCACTAAATAATATTATTATTAATTGATAACAATAATGATAATGTAATGATGAATAAAAAGTAATACAATTTACAATCGTACAATTCATTAATAAATTCACTAAATCTAAATAATAGATATAATTAATGGATGATAACGATTGCCATAGATTCGAATCAGTTCAAATTGATTTGATTTGTTTGGAACCTTACACATATCAAATCAAGTAATATTACTTTGGTATAAGGTTGCCTGTCGAAATTCCTCCAGAAATTAGTCAGCAGGGTTTCGGCAGATTACACATTAATTGTTTATTAGAGTTTCGGCAGAGTTTTGCATTTTGAGGTTTCGCCATTTCAGCATAGTTTCAACAGGATTTTTGATAAGATTTAATATAGTTTTGCCATGGTTTCAGTAATTACTAAGGAGGTTTCGCCCACAACCTTACTTTGGCATTGATTTAAATTTTAACTATTGTGATCATTGTAACTTTTCTAGGATTCTATCAACATCAGGAAATTCTTTGGATATTTATATCTACTGAATATGAAAAGGTTGTGATTGTTGTTGTTCTTTAAGAATTCCCAAAGAAGAATTTGCTGAATTACATGAATCTTTTCATGCTCTCACTAAATCAGAACAAGACATATTTTTAAATGGCCCAACTTAAGGCAATGGATGGTGAGTCAATAAACACTAGTAGACACCTTAAAAAGAAAACCAGTTCTAATAAAAGAACTTTCTACCACTGGGATCACAATGTACCTCTCTGTCAAGAAACTTATTTTAATATGTTAGGAGTTGGTAGGACTTATTATGAAAATATCAGAAATCATGGTCTTTTACCAAAGAGTTTATGGTAATATTAAAAGGATGCCTCAATGGAAAACTAAAATGATGATTGACAAAGATGTTGCTGAAATTGTAAAGATTTTTTTTGGAAAATTATGCTGAAGTCACGGATTATCAAGCCCAGGAAGAAGTAACAAGAGAATAATCCAATCAGTTATTTTTTACCAGCTGAAATGAGTTATAAAATTGAAATGATGCATTTAGAAAATTATATTTGTCAACATTTTCGAAATGGTTTACATTACAATGCTTCCCAAGAAGAAGAAACCAAAGAATTGCTCAAAAACATATTTCCAAGGCAAAATTAGAGGAATTATTATAATAAAAATACTAAATTAGCAAAAGAACAAAGAAAATTGGTTGATCAAAATTATTCAAAGGGTAAAACAGTATTAAGGCTACTACTCATTATAGTTAAGATTGAGCCCAATATGTTCATATACCACATTCTGATCAACAGGTAAGTAAATCTATTATCTTAGTCCATGTAAAGTCCATTTGTTTGGTATCCAAGGCAATAAGGGAACAAATTAATTATGTTCTTGATGAAGATAAAATTATAGGGAAAGGTTCCAATGGTGCACATGGTATGATCTTTGATGGAATTAAGAAATTGAATAAGGGTTGATGGATGAGTGTGTCTCTGAACTTTGTTTTTGTTCTCAATTAGGTGTCCCCCCATCATGAGGTAACAAAATCTATTTTTCATGACACTAATTCAGCTGGATAAACCCTGAGCATCATATACCAGTACAAACTGTACTAAGAATGTTCAAAGATCTTCTTTGTACAGAAATCCATATCAATCATATCCAAAATCATCACAAAACTGTCAATTTCAATCAACTTCTGTACAAACTGTCAAAGACAAAATTAAAAAAGGTTATAACCCCCTTTTTACATTATTTTTTTCTGAAAAACAGCTTGACAGCTTGTACAGACATATTAAAGAACCCAATTCACCACTAAAATGCAATTTCACATAACTCTCTGTACTATACATGTTGTGAAAATTAAAATCTGAATTAATTTCATCTGACTCAATTATTTATGTTTTCATATGATTCAATTAATTGCGTCAAAAAGTCACCTGATTGAGTCAAGTGATCAACCTATTTCTACCACATGTATACTCTGTAGAAACATCAAATTTATACATTTTATGCCAGGATCTTTGGATGTAATTTTTTACCCGTTATGACATACCAATTCTTGGTACAGGGCCGAACAATATATACCTTTCTCATCCAGACGATTCTAACAGCCCAAAATCATCAAAATCGGACCACTGGATAAAAAGTCATTACATCCCAAAATCCGCAATTGACATACCCATACAGTATAACCCTTGTTTCAACGGATTTTAAAAATCATTGTTACACATTATGAAAACATAAAAATTCATTGAAACGCGATTAGTATTAGTAATTTCGTTGAATACACAGTGAATCTCGATTTAACGGATAGTTTGGGCAATTAGGGAAAATTTTCCAAAAATCCGTTAAACCGAGATATCCGCTATATCGAGAAGGTTTTTATTAAGGTTTATTATGAAACCGTTCTTTGAACTTTATCCGTAAAACCGAGATTTTTAATTAGTATCCGCTAAATCGAGATTTACTGTGTATTCAACGAAATTTTCTTATATGTCCGTTCAGCCACTCGTTGAAACGAGGGTTATTAATTATGATGATCGACATAACTACTACCCTTAACTGATTAAACGGTTAGCGGTGGTTTTCGGGGTCCTGTGAGCACTAATGACAGGTTTTTATTTTAAAAAATTAAAACGTCACACGTCATACATATTTGAAAATCATTTTTAATTTTGGTAAAAGTAACGGACAATTCGCTTGAAGGAAAAAATCACAAATAGGTTGCTTAAATGACAAATCCGGAAGAAAGCACTAGTAATGCTAGTAATGCTTCAACTTCACAAAATGCTTATAATGGATCTTGGTTTGATGATACAGTTAAAGAAGAAGACTCTCAAACTTTCAATTTGAAACAAAAATACAAAGGTTATTCATTTATAGTGTATGCTAAAATAACAAAATAAAACAACTAGCAATTGTCAATTGTTTACTATTATTATTATTATTATTATTATTATCATTATCATAATTATTTTAAATTTATAGAATTATTGGAAAAAACTGGAGTTCGTGATTTTTCTTCTTTATCAGTTGTTTCATTTCTTGGTTTGTCACAGAATGAAACAACAACAAATGTTAGTTCAGTTGCTAATGCCATTATTGAAAAGAACGTTTTTGGTCAGGTATGAAAAAATAATAATGTTGTTTGAATAATATTAGCATTCATTTAATTAATTTTAAAAATTTAGAATAAATGTATTGATAATCAGTGCAAGTATCATCCTAATAAAGCAACTCTTCTTATACAAAATGGAAAAAAAAAAATAATATTAGCAATAATAATAATAGTAGTAGTAGTAACAGTAATAGAAGACCATGGACAAAAGAA
>CAUDNR010000100.1:0-16749 GCA_958430865.1 Entrophospora sp. SA101 | reverse complement strand
GTAAATCACGTGATTGTTAATTTCTACAAATGTAAAATACTAATACAAACCTACGACATTCTCTGAAGGCTTAAAAACATTAACCACCAGAAAAACTGACAATTGTTACAATTTTCCAAAACGATTTATTACTGCAGCTTCAAAGCAACAAATATTTGTGTTGATGTTTCTTTTTATTAATTTTCAAAAAAGATTATATATCGGAATCTTTTAATAATTGAAAATGGTATACTTAATCGACTTATTGAACCTAAAGAATTTTTATAAATCAACACTCAACACACTGATGAAAAGAAATAATTAAAAGCGGGCCTTTTAATCCAATAAAATCTTGTCACAGCGGATAAACGGGGCACATAAAAAATTTTATTCAAAATACGTTGTGACAAGAATTTAATTATAGTCCATTTGACTGCAATTGTATAATTGCACTTTTTTGTTTGAATATTTGAAGAATCAACAACATTGGACAATTTTTAAATTATCATCATCACCACCACCAACATCACAAACAAGGTTTCTTTTCTCTTGCTTCTACTTTTACTAAAATGGAAACACGATTACTTGTGTTTTGGAATTATTATAAGCAGACGGTCATTTTCTTGATTTGGCATCCATTTTTCTCTCCAATTAAGCAATTAATTAATTCTACATCCTATAAAAATCAAATAACAATCCAGATATTTTGGCTTAACACAAACCTAAAATGAAATGGTGCCTAAAAAAATTTATATACAACAAAATAGAACTGGCATCTAATAATAACTTTCAATTAAAAACAAGTCCTAATTTTTGCTACATAATGAATTCTTTACTGTAATTCTTTTTGGGGGTGACTTCTACCACATTACAATGAACTTTTAATCCATTTTTTATAATTTATAAGTAACCTCAATATAGTAGCCAATTTTTCACAGTATTTATCTATTTTGACTTTTTCCGTGATACCTAAATTCGGAAGTATAATTTCCAAAAAAAAATTTTGCCCCCAGAAAAACTTAATAATAACTCTACATAAGCCGTGGATAAAAATAAATAAACCTACTAAAGGATCGAATAGTGATGCAGATGTAAATTATTTGATTAATATAGACATTGACCATAACGTCTTAAAGATATCTTTAAAAAAATATAATTGATTTTGAAATTTAACCCGAAAGCTTCTCTTGATAATATAGAATCACTACTATGGGTCTGATTCATTTCGCCGAGAATCTTTTCGTCGACAGTCATTTCGTCGACACCCATTTCATCGAAAGTTCATTTCGTCGAAAATTTGTTTCGTCACAAAAAAAAACTTCATTAAACAAATTTCTCTTCACACTTCCCACACACCCCGCTTTCTTCACTTAATTTCTTAACTTCCCACACTCCTTACATCTAACTCGTTCGGTCTCTGGCTCGAGGATGAAATAATCTTTGACGAAACAAACATTCGACGAAATGAACTTTCGATGAAACAAACTTTCGACGAAATGGGTGTCGACGAAATGGGTGTCGACGAAATGGGTGTCGACGAAATGATTGTCGACGAAATAATTTTCGACGAAGTAAAACGCGACCGAAATTCTTTGACTTGGTGACGTTGCACGTAATTATCACTACAAATTTTGAAAGATACAACTTTTGATCATCTGACTGATTTTAAGATTTTTAGGAAAATGAAAGATTGAGAGGAAAAAATTGTAATATGCATTGACAGAGTTACATACAAGGAAAAAAGAAATGATAACGCTGATGTTAATAATGTTGGTAATAGAAATCAATTAAGTAACAAAATAATTAATGATTACTATAATATATATTGATGGTAGGTCGCAATTTAAATTCCATGTTGGTAGTTTGTATTGTAAATCATTAACATACAATGAACCTTTGCTTGTTACATGTTAATTCAAAATTGCTTTTTCACAACATGATCCGTTTCTGTTGTCCACGCCCATTATGTGTGTGATATTTTTTATAAATATGTTTGAAATATTATTGTTTAAAAGATTAATTGTTATATGAGTCATGGAGCTGGATGACGATTTATTAATGGACGCAACATTAAACAATTACATAATTGTGCTGTATCTACTATAGTGATGGGTTGCGATAGCACCAAGAAGATGTTCCTCATTAGATTACATGTTAGTTGGTAGTTTTTTTAAATTTACTATATTTCTTATCATCATTTTAATTTTGTATTTTATGTTAATATGTATTGAAAAATAGTCCAGCATTCGTTGGAAATTTGTGGCAGTATATGAAAAGACCCGGGAGGAGACATTGAAGCAATATTTCAAAAATGAGGTTTGACACAAGAAAAATCAATGACAATAATGTGTCATTGGGATTAGATGAAGCAATTTTACTTGCAAGAAAAAAATGCAAGTTAAAAGATCTGATTGGGTGGCATCTATTATTTATGGTATCTCTTGCTGCTACTATCAAAAATAGTTGAGTCATTCTACAATTTAGGATGCTCAGATGAAAATAACTACAAGTCGCATGATCATGGATAATTATATTTGCTTATGTATTGATTGTTTTTCTATACGTACTAAATCGAACATTATACCCAAAACTTTCGAATATCCGAATATGGAACGCTCACTACCTTTTTTATTGTCCAGGCCCCATATTATATGGTTTGATTAATTAACTAATCTTTACAATTTTATTTTTGTATTATATATAATTTTAAAATTTTTATTATTAAACTTTTATAACAACAATAATATGAATTTTTTTTTTATACTAAGGAAAGATTGTAAAAATGAATTAATTAATGTATATTATTATTATTTTTCACTAAATATAATCCAGATACCAGTAAATCCGGAAACCTTTTGAATTTCTTCTATTTGCTTGTTTTGTTTTAGATATTTGTTTCTAAACAAGCAAACAAACAAACAAACAAACACGAAGAATTATTCAAAAAAACAAAATGATCTTCATTCATCTATTTATTAGAATCGCCTACTTATTATCCTCAAAAATATCATAAAATGAAGGTTAGTGTCAAATATTTTTTTTCCTTCAACAATGTTAACAATATATGTATATTAATTCGTTATCTTTTTTTCTTTTTATGTACTATAATTTTACTTTGGCGTTGTTTTTTTTAGTTGGAGCATGCGATGCAATTTTATTTAGCTTCCGCTCGTGGACCCTGTATACAAGAATATGCTCAAAAGTTACAAATTGAATGCCAAAATATTTGGGAACGCGGTAGACAAAAATGTGAAAAAAAGAGTCTTTCTGGACATGAATGCGTATTAGGAGTATGTGTTATAATCTATTAGAAATATGCCTTTTTTTTTTTTGTTAATTAATATCTACACAATTGTATTTGTAGGCAAATCATTATGTTGATAGTGATAAAAAACATAGAAGTGCATTTCAGGCTTTACAAGCTTGTAATTGTGGTAGAAGTAGAAGAGATAGAGAAGATCCTTTTGATTTATTGGTAAATGATTTTGATTTATTAATTTTTTATTTCATCATAAATATTAATATTATAATGATATAATTTTTAGAAAGCAAATAAATTATTTTTTGAATTTCCTGGATGTTGTAAATCAAATGGGAATGGTTGCTTCATACTACCTCAAGTAACTAACTCCACCATCATTTCTTCTATGTGGTCAATTATTCGTTTAGGATCAGGATCAATGTACAAACCAAGCGCTGGACTTGATAATTGGGATGGATTTGTTACAAATGCAAATTTTCTTTTGCCATTCGACATTCCTCTAATTGTCAATCGACCTCAATTTGTACAAGAGGAATTGTTTAGGATCAAGGATGCTAATGGATGGTCAATGAATGTTGCAGGATGTGATTGGGCCAAGTTAAAAAAAATTAAGAATAAAGAAGAAAAGTTGGTTAATCCTACTACAAGAAAAGGGCTTAAATATAAAATGAAATCAGACGAGGTTAAGATTGATGGTGGGTCAATTTGGTCAGCTTTTAATAATAATAATGAAAGTATGCCTGTTCATTATAAATCATTAGGAGAATTCTTTTTCTTTTTTTAAATACTATAATAGTTTAATAAAAAATATTATTGTTATTATAGATCTACCAAAATGGACTTCCACATCATCATCGTCATCAATATTTAACCTGAATGATTGTCTAAAGTTTGTTCGTTATGCACAACTTAACTCAATCGAATTTGTTGAGAATCAGCCGACCAACACTGCCGCCACCACATCTGATAGTAAGGAGAAACGTGCTGCTAAACGTGCTGCTAAAATTAATCAAAAGAAGGAACGTGATAAACCATCACCATTATCATTAACTCAAAAAGAAATAACAGCACCAGTAGCTTCAAGTTCTTCCTCTTCGTTAAAAGGTGATAATTTAGCTTTAAAAGGTTATGTTGGCATAGAGTATGAGTGCCCTCTTGGTCATAGATTTATGAGTTGTGGAGATCGACAAATTTATAAATTAGGTCACTCTAGTCATATTAAGGTATTGCTATAATGATAATAACGATAATGATATTTTTTAATTTATTAATTTAATTATTTTTTAAAGGAACCCGCACATAGTATTTTGGAACAAGATCTACCAATATATATTGCTTGTATTTGTAGTAGTAGCGTTAATAATAATAATAGTAGTAGTAGTACCATTAATGGTTCAAATAATTCCAATTACAATAATAATTCGAATAAAACCATCATGGCTCAATTACAGCGTGTAATTATTGTCACACCTGATTCTTCTTTATCACTTACTTTAAAGCCCATGATTAAGGTAAAAAAAATTTTTTCTTTATTAAATATATGATATAAATAATTTTTAATTAAAAAATTTTTTTGATAAATATACATATATATATAAAAAAGAGCACTTTAAATAAGCAAGAAGTAGTATCACCATTATTTGATAAAAATGAATATGAGCAATCATTCAAAGGAATATTATTACCAAAAAATAGTTTAATAGTATTACGTTTACCGTATCCTTTTAATATTAAAAAGTGTATACATATATTTATATTAAATATTAACTTTAAATGTCATCTTTAACTCTTTTGATAATTTATTAACAACAATAATAGTTATATTCATTATAATCAATCAGGTGAACCAATTTATAAAGAACAAGTTATTATTAGTAGTAACAGCAACAACATCAACAATTCATCTTTGACAAATTTATATTTAGAAAAAGGATTTCTTTTTGTTGATTTGCCAAATCCAAATTTATTATCAGGTAAAGATGAAACATCAAGTATTACATAAAATAAAGTTCACACCAAAATCAACGACATCAACATCATCACAATCTTAAAAGAATGCAGTGCATCATCAACATCATCATCAGATCTATAGCAGATTCATATTTTTATTTTAAAGGAAAGTAAAGTGGAAGACAATAAATAGATGAATGAAGATCATTTTGTTTTTTTGAATAATTCTTCGTGTTTGTTTGTTTGTTTGTTTGCTTGTTTAGAAACAAATATCTAAAACAAAACAAGCAAATAGAAGAAATTCAAAAGGTTTCCGGATTTACTGGTATCTGGATTATATTTAGTGAAAAATAATAATAATATACATTAATTAATTCATTTTTACAATCTTTCCTTAGTATAAAAAAAAAATTCATATTATTGTTGTTATAAAAGTTTAATAATAAAAATTTTAAAATTATATATAATACAAAAATAAAATTGTAAAGATTAGTTAATTAATCAAACCATATAATATGGGGCCTGGACAATAAAAAAGGTAGTGAGCGTTCCATATTCGGATATTCGAAAGTTTTGGGTATAATGTTCGATTTAGTACGTATAGAAAAACAATCAATACATAAGCAAATATAATTATCCATGATCATGCGACTTGTAGTTATTTTCATCTGAGCATCCTAAATTGTAGAATGACTCAACTATTTTTGATAGTAGCAGCAAGAGATACCATAAATAATAGATGCCACCCAATCAGATCTTTTAACTTGCATTTTTTTCTTGCAAGTAAAATTGCTTCATCTAATCCCAATGACACATTATTGTCATTGATTTTTCTTGTGTCAAACCTCATTTTTGAAATATTGCTTCAATGTCTCCTCCCGGGTCTTTTCATATACTGCCACAAATTTCCAACGAATGCTGGACTATTTTTCAATACATATTAACATAAAATACAAAATTAAAATGATGATAAGAAATATAGTAAATTTAAAAAAACTACCAACTAACATGTAATCTAATGAGGAACATCTTCTTGGTGCTATCGCAACCCATCACTATAGTAGATACAGCACAATTATGTAATTGTTTAATGTTGCGTCCATTAATAAATCGTCATCCAGCTCCATGACTCATATAACAATTAATCTTTTAAACAATAATATTTCAAACATATTTATAAAAAATATCACACACATAATGGGCGTGGACAACAGAAACGGATCATGTTGTGAAAAAGCAATTTTGAATTAACATGTAACAAGCAAAGGTTCATTGTATGTTAATGATTTACAATACAAACTACCAACATGGAATTTAAATTGCGACCTACCATCAATATATATTATAGTAATCATTAATTATTTTGTTACTTAATTGATTTCTATTACCAACATTATTAACATCAGCGTTATCATTTCTTTTTTCCTTGTATGTAACTCTGTCAATGCATATTACAATTTTTTCCTCTCAATCTTTCATTTTCCTAAAAATCTTAAAATCAGTCAGATGATCAAAAGTTGTATCTTTCAAAATTTGTAGTGATAATTACGTGCAACGTCACCAAGTCAAAGAATTTCGGTCGCGTTTTACTTCGTCGAAAATTATTTCGTCGACAATCATTTCGTCGACACCCATTTCGTCGACACCCATTTCGTCGACACCCATTTCGTCGAAAGTTTGTTTCATCGAAAGTTCATTTCGTCGAATGTTTGTTTCGTCAAAGATTATTTCATCCTCGAGCCAGAGACCGAACGAGTTAGATGTAAGGAGTGTGGGAAGTTAAGAAATTAAGTGAAGAAAGCGGGGTGTGTGGGAAGTGTGAAGAGAAATTTGTTTAATGAAGTTTTTTTTTGTGACGAAACAAATTTTCGACGAAATGAACTTTCGATGAAATGGGTGTCGACGAAATGACTGTCGACGAAAAGATTCTCGGCGAAATGAATCAGACCCATAGTAGTGATTCTATATTATCAAGAGAAGCTTTCGGGTTAAATTTCAAAATCAATTATATTTTTTTAAAGATATCTTTAAGACGTTATGGTCAATGTCTATATTAATCAAATAATTTACATCTGCATCACTATTCGATCCTTTAGTAGGTTTATTTATTTTTATCCACGGCTTATGTAGAGTTATTATTAAGTTTTTCTGGGGGCAAAATTTTTTTTTGGAAATTATACTTCCGAATTTAGGTATCACGGAAAAAGTCAAAATAGATAAATACTGTGAAAAATTGGCTACTATATTGAGGTTACTTATAAATTATAAAAAATGGATTAAAAGTTCATTGTAATGTGGTAGAAGTCACCCCCAAAAAGAATTACAGTAAAGAATTCATTATGTAGCAAAAATTAGGACTTGTTTTTAATTGAAAGTTATTATTAGATGCCAGTTCTATTTTGTTGTATATAAATTTTTTTAGGCACCATTTCATTTTAGGTTTGTGTTAAGCCAAAATATCTGGATTGTTATTTGATTTTTATAGGATGTAGAATTAATTAATTGCTTAATTGGAGAGAAAAATGGATGCCAAATCAAGAAAATGACCGTCTGCTTATAATAATTCCAAAACACAAGTAATCGTGTTTCCATTTTAGTAAAAGTAGAAGCAAGAGAAAAGAAACCTTGTTTGTGATGTTGGTGGTGGTGATGATGATAATTTAAAAATTGTCCAATGTTGTTGATTCTTCAAATATTCAAACAAAAAAGTGCAATTATACAATTGCAGTCAAATGGACTATAATTAAATTCTTGTCACAACGTATTTTGAATAAAATTTTTTATGTGCCCCGTTTATCCGCTGTGACAAGATTTTATTGGATTAAAAGGCCCGCTTTTAATTATTTCTTTTCATCAGTGTGTTGAGTGTTGATTTATAAAAATTCTTTAGGTTCAATAAGTCGATTAAGTATACCATTTTCAATTATTAAAAGATTCCGATATATAATCTTTTTTGAAAATTAATAAAAAGAAACATCAACACAAATATTTGTTGCTTTGAAGCTGCAGTAATAAATCGTTTTGGAAAATTGTAACAATTGTCAGTTTTTCTGGTGGTTAATGTTTTTAAGCCTTCAGAGAATGTCGTAGGTTTGTATTAGTATTTTACATTTGTAGAAATTAACAATCACGTGATTTACTAAGGAAGATTTTTATTTTAATATATATAATTTGTTACAAGAGTAGAACTAAGAAAGAGTCTTGAGTGAATACTTAAATATTCAAATATTCTCATTATCATAAAAAAAAAGAATTACATACGATAATTAATAAGCTTAATATTAAAGAAATCGTAACCTTGTACGACGAATATGTATTAGCGATTTTATTTTATTCATCGTAAATATTCGTAATTATTTTAAATATTGTTTTGTTTAGAATATTCATAACTATTTCAAATATTCATAATTTTGATACATTTAACAAATTACAGTATATCTGCTTAGTGTTTGGGCGAAACCTAACTCTTTAATTTTTCCAGAACCAAACTATCCGAAACCATATTAACTTTAATCCGTTAACAATCCGGGTGTTGAGTTTTATTGATTGAACAAGTACTCAAACACCCGGATAATCAACGGATACAATCTCTACCCAGATTTAATTTCGTACGATGTTCTTTCGTTTGAAAAAGACGTATTTTTTTTCACATATAGAAATTTTGTTATTTAAATACAAAATTCACAAATTCACGCATAATAGTTATTTAAGTTGAGCGCTTCCAAAATTTTTTAAAGTTTATTTTATAAGATGTGAACCAAAAGGAAATTTGAATTGGTTGGCTTAGCTTAACCATTGTTTTTTATTATGATAATGATAATTTTGTTTAGTGGATTATATGAAGTTTCTTATAAAATGATTATTAATGTTTCTATAAAATCCTAAATGGCTAACACTAATTTAATTAACGTGAAGTTCGTCGATATAAACATTGCAAAGTCAAAGATTAGTTTTTTAAAAAACTTATCTCTTTCTATATTTCTCTAAATATATTTCATTCTGAATTATATCTCTCCTCTAAATAAAATAATAAGAAGAATAATAAAATTACCATTGATATTGCATTGAGCTCAAACTCCAATGATGTTATTACTTGAAAATATTTGGTTGAAATATTATCAAAACTTATATATAGTAATTTAAGCAATATACCCGGAATCCACAAGTAAACTGTTATTATTAATAATTGTTTAATAAAAAAAACTAATGTAAAACTCAAATGGAGCTTACGTGGAAAATAAATTCCAAATATACTTGATAAAGTATTCCAACTTTGAAGGGTAACAAAAATAAATGGAATTTGTGGTTGGTATAAAAAAAAAATATGGACCAGGAACTTGATAATAATGAAAAACAATTAGTTGACAGAGTGATATATACACATACAGTAAATACTGTACATTCTAATGCTAATTAAAAGTGGAAATAGAAATGATGTAATCATATAATATTTGCACAATACTTCTATAGATCATATTAAAACATTTAATATGATATTCCTCCAAACTGATTGTATAATAATAAAAAACGCATCTAGTTCTTTACGCATATTGATACCATAAATTCATACAAGTACATGTGGCATATAAAGATACAAAATATACAAATACTTGATTGTAATCAAAATAACCATGAATAATGGTGAAATAGAATATAGGATCGCGTATACAAGACCTCCATTTGTAATATATGGATCATTTGATGTTTCATCAAAGAACTTACGCTGAGAGGTCCTGCCCCTATCTTGTATATATGTATGTATGTATGTATTTTAAAAAATCATTTAAAATTAAAATTTATTTCTAAATTACACAAATAGTCTATAATAAAAGAAATAAAAGAAACAAAAATAATTTTTTTACATATTTTTAGATAAAAATGTCAGTCCTTCAATCAGCCTCTTCAGCAATCACCCCTTTTTTCAGCTCTTTAGCTTCAGGAGATGATGGTTCTACCACAAATTCTACCTCAACATCATCCAACGAGGAGCAAAAACAACTTTTTGTTAATGAAGCATGTTTAGAGTTTTTGATTATGGAAATGGTGGATCTAATGTTTCGCACAACCACAGATTCTGAAAATGATAAAGAAGCCGTATTTTATAAATTAGAAATGTTAGGATATCAAGTTGGTCAAAGCTTAGTTGAAAGGTTAGCGTTAGCGAGTTGTTGTAGAGAGGAATGAATGAATATTAATAGACAAGTTAATTATATTAATAAATGAATTATTAAAAGATTTGCCAGAGATCGTCCACGCTTTGTTGATACTCTTGATGTTGTTAAATATATATGTAAAGATCTTTGGGGCATAATCTTTAAGAAACAAATTGACAATTTGAAAACTAATCATAGGGTAAAAAAATGTTTAAATTTTATCTTATTCCAAACATTCTTATCAATCATTTATGTTATTTTAGGGTGTATATGTACTTCAAGATAATAGTTTTAGATGGTTTTTTAGAATGTCAACAGAAGCCGGAAGTGCTGATGCAGCAAAAAGGGCAATTTCTGTAATAATCTCAATAATCTTTTGTTATTAATTATTTCCAATTTTTACAAATCTACTACATAATACCTTTTTTTAGTATCTTTGGTTCCCGTGCGGACTGATAAGAGGAGCATTGGCTAATTTAGGTGTCGTTAGTATTGTAATTGCTGAAACATCGACTTTACCACAATGTAATTAATTTATTAATAATTTATTGATTAATAACAATATAGTATTATAATAATAACAACATTATTTCTTTATTTTCATTTTTTATTTCAAGGCACATTTCAAATCAAAATTGCCAAATAATTTCCACAAAAAAATTATTTTAATTTGGCCATGTATAATATGAATAAATTTATTTAGAATAATTCTTCTCTAATAAACCAATGGTAATAAATTAAACATTTACATTTAAAAGTTTCTCTCGAGTGAATAATTTCTACCAGGATATCATTCCCGTTTGAATAATTGCAAATTTTCTAATAATTTATTTAAATGCATTCATAACAATATCTTATGATTTTATTGACCCAGCTTACTAATAATCAAAAAAACTAGATTATATATATTTCCATATATATTGTAAATTCATCTAATAACGGAGGATCTTCAGAGCACTTTTAGTTATATAATAAATATATGAAAAAAGCCATACAAAGTTAATAAACATTACCATCATCTTTTCTTTTACATTTCTTCATATTAAAATGTGGATCATATCGGCTCCATTTTGCATGTGCTCTACTTTAGTTTTAAACTTTTTAGCGATACACTTCATTTTAAGTGCTTGGCATTTACAAGTTTGCAATTAAAATACCTGGATGAATCCTTAGAGCCTAAATCATTATATATATAATAGTTTTTTTTTTACTGATGACAACAACAACAATATTGACAATAATAGTAAAACTTTTTACCTTCAAATGTTGGTGCAAATCGCGGATCATTGCTAACTAGATCTCTACTAGCCACATCTTTGTAGTATCTTTTCATTGCAAGTTACTTTTAAACCCATTTCAACGCTATACTCTTTACAAATCCCTGTACATAAACAATCCTAATAAAAAAAGAAAATATGAAGATTTTGTTGTTAAAAAAAAGCAATAAAATGATTAATAACCTTACTCATGTTAACCCTTTATGAATGAGTGGATGTTACCGGGGGCACATGGCCATGGAGTTCTCACTTTTGGTAACTCATAAATTCATCAATTCGACATTGTTAATTAATGATCTGCGGATGAAATTAAAGAAACATATTACCTTGTTACAAGGTATTTTTCCAAAAGATACAAAAGATATATTAATGAGATATTTATTTGCAGCCCGTCGATATGATTTTCTTTGAAAACACCAATCTCATCATCAATCAGGTTTGCTGCAAGCTTGAAATGCACGAAGCTTAATGTGGTGAGATTTTTGAGTTCAATTTTTTCGACATCAATTTTCTTGTTTGATTTTTTAACATTATTCAAAAAAACCTGGATCTCATAAACCAAAAATGCAACTCTAAACTTGTAATAAAACAAATATCAAAATAACAAAATATCAATGCGATCATTCCTATCATATTGGTTGCCTAAATATGACGGGAACTTTGCATATATTGTAAAAATTATTATTCAAGTAAATTAAACACTTCATACAATAAAAATTTAAGATAATGATGATGATGATGAAAATTTGAAGAAGCTATTAATGATAATGATTATAACTGTTTTAAAATCATCAAGGGTTAATTCGTCAAATTTAAATGAAGCAATAAATTTATACAATATTAATATTATTTATTTAATTTATTTATTAAAATCAAATAATTCATTTTGGACCATAGAATCCAAATCGCTGATGCAAATTCTAGCTTGATATTTTGTTAATTCGTCATTATCTGTTTCTTCTATATATTTCAAGCGAAGATAAGTTTTCTGAAGTAAGTCAGAGGGTATCAAATATAAAGATTGTGAATGAGATGCTAATCCTCTGAATAATGAACTTAAAAGTACAACACATGCTACAAAATAATAAAATTAAAATTATATAGTAATTGAAAAAACCAAATGGAATAATTAATTTTATTATATTACCTCTTCTAACTTCTATTTCCTTTTGAGTATCTATAATATTTAATGAACAATTGACAATATCTCTAAACCACATCGATAAAGCTAACGGTGATGTTTCACAAGCACATCCAATAATACTTAATGCAGATACATGTAAATAAATATCATCATTTTTATTCAAAACATTTAATAATGGTGGTAAAAGTGTTGTTACTTTTAATAATAATAAAAACTTCAATCACTACCATCAAAAGATTAAGATAATCAATATTGTATTGAATCAGACAGTAGTAGTGCAACTTACTATATTTTCCAAGCACATCACCAGATCTTTGTATGGTTTGTAAGATTGCTTCACCGACTCGTAAACGGTTGTCTGTATTTTCTTTTGCATTTGAATATATTATCATCAACTTTTTCATTACTTTTTCACCATGTAAATCTGTTAATGACGATAAACCTTTAACAGCATTCAAATATATGTAACTGATAAAATTTGAACATTAATTTTTAAGTATTATTTATTAGATAATAAAAATTAAAAATTTTTTATTAAAACAAACCTTTCTTCATCTTGAACCATTTGTACAAAAATGTCTAGAACTTTGTTTAAATACTGCTGATCATACATTAAAGGATCCTTGTTAAGGACCATTTCCCTAAGCATCGCAATACCGTGAGCTTTAATTGGTAATACATCATCTTGTAATAAAACCATTGCTTCTTGAAAATTTTTTAAAGATTCTTGTTGTTTAAAAGACTCAGCTGAACTGTTTGAAGATTCTTGAGTAGCGTTTTTAATAGATATATTTAATATAAGATTATTTGCCAATGAACGTATAGATGGTGAAGGATGATTCTGAAAAGATACAAGATTATCTTTGACAATATTTAATATATAATTATCTTTCGTCGGAAGGATCTTGCATTCTAAGATCAAATAAGTTTTGTTAAACCAATAATATTTAAAATTAATTAACTAAACATTTAATCTTACCAGCTAACAAAGAAGTTAAAAGAGCTAACGCCAATGATAATAATTCGTCATTTTCTTGTCCATCACTATCTGATTCCATAATATCATCATTTTGATCCGCAACAATATTATTTAATTCATCTAATAAACTAGTTTTGGCTTCATTTTTCTTTGATTTTTCTTTGTTGAGCTCTTTTTGATCATAATTTTCTAATACATTATTAACAAATGCAATTATATGTCCAGGTTTTTGTAAAAATTTAGAACCTAAACTCTCAATAATTGCTAAAACTAAATGAAGTAATGTTAACAAACTATAAAATATTAACCAGTGAATTAGTATTATAATTCAACTCTAGATAAATGATTGATTAAATTGAGCTTACTGTTTAGAACGTGTAGAATCTATCAAATGTCTTTGAACTTTTAAAGAAGTATATTCATTAAGAAGATACACAAAAAAATCACTAGTTAAATCATTATTATTGATAGATTTAATCAAATTAACAAATAAATCAACAGATATTGTTGATAATGTAGGTGATAAATCAATCGAAGTGCTTTATATATATAAAAGAAGATAATTTAACTTTTGCTTAAAAAACCATTTATAAAGAAGTAAATCTTATTTTATATCCCTTACATTCTTAATCTCATCATTATACCACCAGAAGGTCCAGGAGAAAAATAAACTTCGCCAGTTTTGCCAACATCAGGAGCTTGAAAATTTTTATTTTTTTTAAATATAATCTCTTTAAAAGCTTCAATGCCCTCAATTACAGTAACTATCTTAAAATAAGATAATAGAATTTCAAACACATATTCTTTTAAGTATGATTTTGAAGAACAGCTAAATTCATATAGATAATACAATGGTGCAATTGAATCTTCTAAAAACATTTGTAATAAATCAGGTATGGGTTCACTTCCGACCAGTATATGGTGTATCATTGTTATTGTGGATTGTAATGAGGCCTCATCCACTATTGGTGGGCCCAAATCCTTAGTGATAAATACACTTGAATTCATTTGCTGCTCAAAAATCTGTTTATGTTCTTCTGAGCTGATTCCCCACCATTTCCATAATGAACTAAATATATTAGATATAATAAATCTCTTGGCCATTGCTGGATATTTATTGGCTAGCCTTGTAATAGTAAATGCAGCAGCAGTTGACCTTGAAGAAGTTATTTGTGATGATAATGTTGTAGAAGAAATAGGTTGAATTAATTGTAACAACTGTGGACATATTATTGAAAAATACTCCTTTAATGTAAAATAAAAAAAAAATATAAATGTGCGTGCATGCAAGTATTTATATTTAATTTTTGAATTTAAGAAGAACAATTATAAAATTTACCTCAACAGATTTTATTTGACTTGG
This sequence comes from Entrophospora sp. SA101, assembly GCA_958430865.1. NCBI lineage: Eukaryota > Fungi > Glomeromycota > Glomeromycetes > Entrophosporales > Entrophosporaceae > Entrophospora > Entrophospora sp. SA101. The sequence continues at coordinate 1,642 of CAUDNR010000100.1, read as the reverse complement.
AATAGAAAGTATAAGTTTGGAAATTGTATCCAATTTAGATAAACTAACTAGATAAGATATTAAATATTGTTTTAATTTTTATTTAAGCCATCAAACAATAATTAATTACCTTCTTCACCATCAATCATGAAATCTATGACTTCTGGTACACCATTTGGCCTTAGCAAAATTTGCGTCAAAAATTTACCACAAACATTTATTAACCATTTTGGTGATGGGTTAATATGAGATCCCAAGAGAATAGTTAATGAATTCAAAGATTGAAGTGAACTTGTTCTATAAATTAATAGTTTCAAATTAAAAAGTTAAAATCGCTAACCAAGAAAATGGTTATTGACTTACCTTTGGAAAATTTCATTAAACATCCTTATACTTTCTTTACGCATTTTCTCCAGCTCTGATTGATCAATCTCATAAATGATATTTCCTGAAATTTCATTATGATTCTCCTGAGGCTCGTCATTACTTGATGAAATAGAATTTTCAGATTTTAATTGTAATGGTCCATAGGATAGTTGTAATAAAATAGCATAAATATCTGTAAGGTATTTTGAATATAAAATTGTTGATATAGATGTGTAGATTGAAGGTGTTGATGAACTATTAAAAAGAATATCAAATAATGATTTGGATAACTTGAATAGTTTAAAGTATTTTCCAGCTGTTGTTGTATTTGCATTGAATGATTTATCTTCTTTTTTCAAATCATTCAAAAATTCTTATTAAAAGAATTTTTTGTTAGTTAATAAAGTAATGATAAAAAAAACGGTAGTGAAAAAATTATTAATCTTATTACCATTTTGAATGTATGCCGATCTTGTTCTACGCGAAAGAGATATTCCGACACCTTCCATAAGACAAGGATATACTCCCCAAGTAATCACAATCTCAATCATGGTATGAATAAGCCCTAAATCCCTTATTCCCAATAATTCAGGTCCGTGATGAATTTTATTTTCAATATTTCTTTGATCTATATTAGTGCATGTATATAATACATATATTGATTTATTCATTAGAAGATTTGAAAATATTTAAAAATTTTCACTATACCTTCAATTTTGTTTAATTCATTTAAGGTATGCTGCAAAGCATTTAATATTTCCATGCATTTCATAACAAATCGTTCCCTTATATTTGCATTATTTATAGATTCATTGGATTTGTTTCCTACTAAAGTGTAGGCTTGATCTAACAAAGTAGATAAAAGCTCTTTTGACATTAAAATTTTTTTTTTGCCAGGTGAGTGAGGCCTGACCAAGCATTTTATGTTGATCATGCCATTCTTGGAATGGGTCGATCATCACTTTCGATTAGAGGTTGGCACCGCGCAAAAATTCTTTAACCGGTTAATTTAGTCATGTGGAATTTTTTAACTGGTAAATTCGATCGTTCATTACTTACAAAATAATCACGCGCCTGTTGAATTTTATTATTTTACACTTAATAGATGCTAAATGATTACAGTCAAACCTCGTCACAGTGGATTCATGGCTCTAGCCAAAAAAATTATTATTATTATTATGACAAGAGGCAAAATTGGCAATGATCGGGCAAATTTTTTTTAATAATACAAAGCTCTCTCTCTATACCGAACCCTCTGTCCATTATATGCATTTTTCTGCTTTTGTTCATTATAGGG
>CAUDNR010000099.1:0-30465 GCA_958430865.1 Entrophospora sp. SA101 | reverse complement strand
CGAATCATGAAATCGCAATTTTTGAAATTTGAGCGTGTGGCGCAGCAATAGGAGGTCTTTAGACCGAGCCAACCATAGTAGTGTTTGTATATACTAATATATACTCATGAGTACTTGAGTTATCTGGATTACTCATTACTATTTCTGTGGCGAAAAAATCGGAAATAATAATAATAAATTAAAGAAAAAGACGTGTTGAAAAAAAAAAAGAAATAAAAGATATATATATATATTAACTGAGCAAATCAAAAGTAAAAAGTATCATTTGTAACCATAATAATATATGATTGAGTAAAGGAATATATTTTTTTTTTCGGAAAATTTTATATACAAAACCGCTGTATAATATTAATATATTATCACACTTTTTTTTGTAGCACATTACTAATTTTTCCCGAATTTTTGCGACACATTACTAATACTTAAAATTTTTCAATAGAATTTTGCGACAAATTACTAATACTAATAATAATAACAATATTAATATCAGTTAAAAATTTGCGACAATCCAATGGGAAATCTTCTACTACTTTATCTTTTACGATCCACCATATATATAGTTCACTGTAATGAACGCCGATAATAGGTTAGTAAGAATCAGAACACATGTCTTTGCTAATATACAAAAAACTATCAAACAATAAATTGGGGAAACAAATACTTATCACAATTGTCGCAAAAAAATTGCGCTGTGGTTATTTTCGTAACACAAATATTTCCGAAAGACAGCACACCTCTTATTAGTATTAGGGTGTAGTAGTAGCGCAAATTTTCGGAATAATACTATATAAATAAACAATTATACCCATTTATCAAATTCAACTAACTGTGTAATTTTACAAATATTTACCGCAAATCGAATTTGATTTTTTTTACTTGCTGTGTTTAATCTATTGTTATGATAAGGGGTAATTACGGTAAGCCCTGCGATGAGTGCCGAAAGATCAAAAAGAAATGCGTTAAGACTCACACTGGGGAATGTAATTATTGTTTAAACAAAAGAATTTCATGTGAAAGAGATGGTGTAAGCAATGGTAAATCTATATGCTAATTAATTATTATTATTATTTTTTATTAGCCGTGTAATTCATTTGTTTTTGTTTTTTTTTATCTTTAAAAATAAATGAAGCACCAAGCAAATTCATCGAAGACTTTTTATTTGGATCACATTTCACTGAACCAAGTACTTCTTCTGGATCATCTTTTCCGGCAGTGGAACCAAATACAATGGACGGTTCATTATCATCTTCTCTTATAACTGATCAACATGCAGAACTGGGGATGGAATCAAATACAATTGATCAAACAATGTACCAACCCGTAAAACTGTCAATGGAACCAAATACAATGGATGGTTCATTATCATCTTCTCTTATAACGGATCAACATGCAGAACTGAGAACGGAATCAAATACAATTGTTCGAACAATGTACCAACCCGTAGAACTGTCAATGGAACCAAATACAATGGATGGTTCCTTGTCATCTTCTCTTAGAACGGATCAACATGCAGAACTGGCAACAGCATCAAATACAATTGATCGAACAATGTACCAGCCCGCAGAACTGTTAATGGAACCAAATACTATTGGTGATTCATCATCATCATTTCTTAGAACAAGCCAACATGTAGAACTGGGAATGGAACCAAATACAATTGTTCAGACAACGCACCAGCCCGCAGAACTGTCAATGGAACCAAATACAATGGGTAATTCATCTTCTTCTTCTTTTAGAACAGGCCAACATGTAGAACGGGGAACGGAACCAAATACAATGGAATCAAATGGTTCATATTTTTCGCTACTTTTACCAGCCCGCATAACTATCAACGGAACCGAATACAATAGTTGGTTCATCTATTTTGTCAATGGTTTATCAACCTACTGATGTAGTGTTATTTCTCTAAATTCACAGAACGAATTTCCACAAGATATTTATTCAGATAGTAATTTGTGTAGTCTAATGATTCATGTAATAATTGTACACAAAATTTGTGAATAAGAGTAATAAATAGTAAATAATTTTCAATTATAATTTGCAAGAATTTACCAGATATTAGCAAACCTAATAATTATTTAAGGAATATTCCTCTTTTAAATCAAGAAAAAAGAGAGTACATATATTTATATACATAGTCCAGTTCTAATATTTTACAAATTAGATTGAAGAAATCAAAATATCAAAGCCAAATTACGAATTCTGTGACAGAGACTCTTGAAGTCCAACAGAATGAACCAAATCTACTAAAATTTAGTTTTAATCGATGTTACAAGTTCTACAAAATAATTTTTTTTTGAAAAACATAAATAAAATAATAGGTCATATGTAAAACCCTTGCCAAATTAGTATCAACTTGTGTTAAAATTCCAGAAAGTTGAAGATAAAAAATAATATATTATTATTATTGCTATCTATTTTAATAATAAGTTAATATATCATTATTTGTAATTTTTACCATTCGAGATAATATTTAACATAATAATAACCTCCTTAGCGGCGGCGTAAACCTAACAAGAAGGAAATCTGCACGGTCTAAGACACGGAGATCGGGAAAACCACACACGACTTTATTTCTATTGTAAGTTTCCTTTGCGTGTGAAAAAAAAGAGGCGTGATACACATGTTTATCTATCTAACATTAGAAGAGGTTAGGGTTGTGTAGAATTCCGGTCCCATGGGCAAAGACAATCACAGCAACAGTATTGCAGATTTTATCGACATCATAAAAGTAGCTAAAGCTCAGCACATTTTATTTAGATCCAAGTGTATTGAGGAATCTAATTGTAACCTAACACCAGATAATGTCCATTCAGCCCAAATTGTTTTGTTAATGTCAAAAGTTAAAATAATTACGACACTCATTATTAAAGACATACATGTATAACGATAATTACAATGTTTAAATACTTTGGGTTGAATGTATATAGTTGTTTTTTCATGTCATCGGCTTAAAAATTAGATTTAAGATCTCTTATTGTTATATACATTGTAAAATTACCAATATAACACGATACAGCTTGTCTGAGTGTTTTTTATTTATTTCTATTTCTACTTGAATGATATGTATGTAGACTTACTCTATAATAAAAATAATAAATAACAACTATTTTTATTACCAAAATCACCCACGATCGACATCGAAATTTTTATTTTGAAAAATTGTAAAGATTACAAGAAATATGGATTATAATATGGACGACTTTACATTTAAACGTAAAAAATCAAACAAGTCATCAGGGAGGAAATTGTTTGCAAAACCTGATATACCTATTATAAAAAAAAATCTTCGAGAGAGTGCTGCTCATGTATCTACTACATTAAGAAAGCACAATGATAATGAATTTGAAGGCGATGTTGCAGATTGGTCAATGGAAGGAACTGGAAGAAGAGTTGCCTATGAAGATTTTACTACCATAGGTTTGATGAAACTATAATGTTTGTATATCTACATCACTTGTATAACGTTGATCTGATTTATTAGTTTATTTTTAACACAAGATTGGATTCATGATTTTGCTAAAGAAAGAGCACGCCAAAGAAAATTACAAAAAAAAAAAGGATTTCGTGCTCAATTGAATCTTCTTTTTGATGCTACAGAAGGATGGATTATTGTATCGATTGTTGGTTAGTTTATTTAAATGTTTATAACATACACATTATATATATTAATAATTGTCTATAAAATATATATTTTGGTGGCTTATCAGGTATTGCATGTGGATTATTAGCAGCAGCTATTGCAATAACTTCAGAATGGTTAAGTGATTTAAAAGAAGGTTATTGTAGCACAGCATTTTATTTAAATAGAAAATTTTGCTGTTGGGGGTATGAAGGTATTTTGATATTGAATGTATTAAAAAAATTTTAGGAATTGTATTTAATTATCTTATTTTTATTTTCTAAAAAAAAATTATAAAGACTACATTTTTAATTAATTTGTCAAAATATATATAGATGAATATGTTTGCACAGGATGGGTTCCTTGGAATACTGCTCTTCAAGCAAGATCAGAATCTGCAGAATTTTGGACAAACTATTTTTTTTATATAATATTTTCTGTAAGTCATTAATAAGACCATTATAATGATTGATGACTTGTAATAAATTCATTCATTCTATATTATTTTTTATCATCAGCATCAACACTGACATTCTTTTTTAATATACAATATAAAAAAGTTATTATTTGCAACCACAGCGGCTTATTTAGTTAAAACTTATTCACCTTATTCTGCTGGTAGTGGATTACCTGAAGTTAAAACTATCTTGGGTGGATTTGTTATAAGAAAATTTTTAGGGTGGTCAACTTTAGTGATCAAAAGCATCGGAGTGGTTTGTAATCATTCATTCATTATATGGGACGTGGACAATTAAAAAGGACAAAATATTTGATTCCTGGTCGTTTTTGAGACAACGATTCAATTTGCGTCTAAAAACCTTTTTTAGAATAGCACTTGCTTTAAAAATTAATGAGATAGATATTTTTTAAAGTTGTAATTACAATAATTAATTTCTTTGCATGCTGATCTTTCTTGCGTTCATTTTAATTGTCTATATCTTGTATATTCTTTTTTAAAAAAAATTTTATTAAAAATTTATTTTTATTATAGTGTCTTGTGGTTGCATCCAGTTTGTCTCTGGGCAATGAAGGGCCTTTAATACATCTGGCTTGTTGTTGTGGAAATATTATACCTAGAATTTTTCCAAAATATAGATATAATGAAGGTTATTATTAAATTATTATCAATATTTTATTAATATTTTTGTTTTTTAACAATTAATTTTATAACTTAATTAAATAGCTAAGAAACGTGAAATATTATCAGCAGCAGCAGCAGCCGGTGTTTCTGTTGCATTTGGTGCACCTATTGGTGGTGTTGTATTTAGTTTGGAGGTAGATTAAATACCCATCAAATTATTTTTAAATATATATATATATTGCTGTTTTATTTCCATACAAAAGATTAATATACACGTAATTTAGGAAGTGTCATATTATTTCTCATTCAAAACTATGTGGAGAAGTTTTTTTTGTGCAATGGTTGCTGCAGTATCACTTGCGGTATGTAATCCTATTAAATATTATTATTATTTATATTTGTTATTAATTAATAAATTTATTTATTTATTTATTTATTTTTAGTTTATGAATCCATTTAGAACTGGCAAGCTTGTTTTATTCCAAGTTGTTTATGATAATGATTGGCATGCTTTTGAATTGATTTTTTTTGCAATATTGGGTGTCATGGGGGTAATTAAAAACCCCCCTTTCCTTTAATGATGATTATAATATGAGAATTAAACTAGTTTGATATTAAATCATGTGTTAATTTATTTAATAAATTTAGGGGTTATTTGGAGCTTTATTTATAAGACTTAATCTTAAAATTGCAACATTTCGTCAAGAATCTTGGATAAGATACTTTCCTATACAAGAAGTGATAGTAGTGTCATTTTTTACATCAATAATTAGTTATTTAAACATTTTTATGAGGTGTATTTTTCTTTCTCTCTTAATAATAATTTGAATGATCAAATTTTTTATACTAATAATAATAAATATTTTATTTTAGAGTAAACCCTTCTGAACTTGTGGCAAATTTATTTCGCGAGTGTGTTGGAGGAGATTATCATAATCTTTGCAAGTAAGTTTTTTTTATACAAGCTTTTATTTATAACTATATATGTGTGTATGTATACATGTGCGTATATACATTTATTTCTTATTATTTTGACTTTTCACTTAGCCACGACAATTATTGGGAACCAACTTTATTGTTATTGGTTGCATCAATTTGTAAATTTTTCTTAACTGTAGTGTCATTTGGTTTACAAGTTCCAGCTGGTTTATGGTTACCATCATTAGCAATAGGTGCATGTTTTGGTAGAGCTTTGGGGTTAATTGTGCACGCATGGCATAGGTAATGATAACAACAAATCTATATTATAATAATAATTTAAAACTTTGATTATATACTAAAGTTAATTTACCATTATAATAATTGAAAGCTATCATCCTAATTTTTGGCTATTTTCTTCATGTTTGCCTGATGTTCCTTGTATAACACCAGGAATGTATGCTATGATCGGGGCAGCAGCCACTTTTGGTGGAGTTACACGTATGACAGGTAAAAATAAGTTTGTCAAAGATATTGATTATGTTATTAAGCTTATAAATTTATTATATTTATACATTTATATATATAGTCTCATTAGTCGTTATAGTATTTGAATTGACTGGTGCATTAACTTATGTTTTACCAATAATGATTACTGGTAATTTTCCCATTAATTTTAATTAATAATTTTTTAAACTTATAATATTCTAACTATTTGTATATATATATGTGTGTGTGCATGTATGTATATATAAGTTATGATTAGCAAATGGGTTGGAGATGCATTTAATAAAGAAGGTATATATGATGGCTGGATAAGGATGAACGAATATCCATTTTTGGATAGTAAAGAAGAATATATTTATAATACATTGGCTTCTCAAGTTATGACAAAAGTTGAAGATTTATTAGTCATAGTTTCTGCTGGCTACACTTTGAATAGTTTGGGTAATATTTTGAAAAAACTTTTTTTAAAAACAAAGTAAAATTTTCAAATTATAATTTATAAATAACCAAATCCCTTATTTAATTAATTATATATATACATATAATTAGAAACAATACTCAATGATACGAATTATAAAGGATTTCCTGTAGTGCATAGTTCTGATGATTTGTTACTTAATGGTTATATATCCAGATCTGAATTAAAATATGCAATGGGTAAATATAAATATATTTATATCATTCAATAAAAATATTTCCTTAATAATAAAATGAAATAAACTGATTATATATATTTTTTAAAAAAAATTCATAGAAAAGGCAAAAAAACAAGGAATATCATCATCATGTCCTTGTTATTTTTCTAATAATTTACCTATATTGGATTCATCTGAATTTGTAGATTTCAGGCCATGGATGGATCAAGTAAGATAGATTTATAAATAATGAATATATGAATATAATGATTTAAACTGATGTAATTTTTTTACTCTAAAAAAAGACACCAATAACAGTATCTCATAAATTTCCAATGGAGATGGTAATAGAATTATTTAGAAAAATGGTAATAATTGATTATATTTTGCTAATTGACAAAAAATTTTAAATTTATTTGATTAGATTTTTAACATTATTATCTTTAATATTATTTGATGATAAATCTAGGGTTTAAGATATGTATTAGTGACAAAGAATGGTCAATTATTAGGATTAATAACAAAAAAAGATGTGTTAAGGCATTTATCAGCAATAAACAGCACATCAAGAATTTTAGATTATAACGGATACATGCCAAATAATCAATCACCAAATTTAATGATTTTACCTGAGAGAAGAATGGATGGTTATTTTAATAACAATGAGATTTAACTAGATAATTAATCATTTGGGGCATACTGCAACAAATCAGACAAAATGAACATTTGCATTACTAAGAATTTAATTTAGTGTAATTGGTGATGATTTCTAGAAAAAAGGTTCCATTTATCATTTTGATTGTTTTATTTTTTTTTCTTACCACTACAAAAGAGAAAAAGTTTTTTAAAGGAAAATGCAAACTGAGAATTATGGTGCATTAGATAATTCCAATCAAAAACTGAAAGACAAAAAAAAAAGAAATATAATTAATTAATGATTGTCATATTGCAAAAAATCATCAATAATAACATTTAAAATAAAAAAGATGCTTGCGTTCAACCATAAACTTTTTTGTGGGTTGTTAATTGGACTCTTACTTGGGTTTTTTGTTTCATGGCAGAAACAAATTGATCACTTGACTAAATCAAGTGACTTCTGACGCGTAAACATATAAAATAATTGAGATTTTGGGAATTTGAGCCAAAGCCAAATTAATTTTGACAACGTGTATAATCTAAATTAAAATCAATCAAAATAGAAGAATCAAGAAAAATCGAAATTAAAATAAATCAACTATTGATAAAAAATACTCTCCTGAAATTGAAAACTTATGGCAAAATTTTAAACATCTACTTGATAAAAAGACAAAATTGGATCTAAATTTTTCATTCAATAAATGGACATTGAAATTACTTGAAGAAAGAAATGGAATGTTCCCCCCACTGCAAAAAATTCTATCATCGAAAAACCGAACCTAGAAGAAAAACAACAGAAGCAATTCAACAGTAGGTTAATAAGGAAAGGGAAAAGAGGCAGAGAATGAAGAAATGAAGATACACAAATTTAAGATTAATGCTATAATAATAGTAATTAATAATAATAGTATTAAGTGCTCAAATAATAGGTAATACTTACAATGGCTTTGGGTCCAAGTATTTTCCTTTCATGCAACTTTTATAAATTATTATGTATTTTTCTATGTACTATGTCCTTTTGCTGCGCCACGTAACAAATTTCAAAAAAATAAAATAACAATTTTGTAAAATTTTAAAAGGCATTTTCAAAATGGACCCCGCGTGATTTTGGTCTAGTAAAAATATATTAATATTAAATAACTCCTTACATAATCATCACTCGAAATTTCTTTATAATTCCAAGTCATGGTTCACTAATTTATCATTGGTCGAAAGTATTTATAAATTGATCATTGATATTAAATTTATTTTTAAAAAGATGGAAATCGAATTAAAAGATGGAAAGTTTAAAGAGTTAAACAAGCTGGAGGATAATTTGGAAAACAAAAATGGGAGAATGATAAAGAGAAGAAGAAATGGAAAATTGAGAGGGATAAGTTGGAGGATGAAAAGAAGAAATGAGGGACCAGGTGATTAGGTAAAGAAACGGGCAGATTGATAAAACATATATCCCTCTTTACTTTTCTTCTTTCTGGTATTGGAACTGGTAAATCACACACAGTGAATGAACTACTAAGATTGGCAAAAGAATATGCAGAGGATATAGAGGATGCTTATTTGAAGAAGTCACTGGAGAACCCATTTATCTTCAATATATCATTTGAAAATGGTACTCCCTTGAATCTTAGTGAAGAAAAAGCACCCACACAAGGAATTGGCCTTCAAATGTTGTATTGATTGTTAAGAAAGACAAGAACAGCTTGGGATACAACTCTACAACAGTGAATGGCTTCACCTTCTGATGTGTTAGATCTCATGTTAAAGCATCATAAAATTTCCCATCAGGATATGTCAGTTTTCTTGATTGTTGATGGATTACAGACTACTTTACAAGATGGAGAGGATTCTCATAATAAGAGTTTATTTTTCAATAACTGTATGACAGTATATCAGTCATAGCTCATCAGAGAAAAGGATCATTTGTCATTGCTTGCTGTGCAGCAATCATTACTGGTCCTGTTGAGAAGTTTCTCACCAAATATGCATTTTCTTGCCTACTGCACACTTGACAGCTCCATATAAATGACAACATGATGTCTTGGTGCAAGTCTTTCCTTCTTATCCTATTATTGAAATGCTGATTAATGACATGGGTGGCCATGGGCAGCAATAGAGACCTTGCAAGATGTGCTTGTCCATTATAGGGATTTGGATGTTGTCAATTTTACTGATCTTGTTAGTGATGTGCAAACAAAAGCTACTGGATTGATACAGTAAGTGGATTATTGCAGATCCCAAATTTTAATGTTTGCTCTGCATATAATAATACTGGCTCATCAAGTTGTGGACAATACAATGACTTTTCCAGTTATAGACAAATTCAGAGTTGATGATGACACCCAATTTGGATTAATGTGGTTTCAAAAACCATAAGATCACAAGGTTTTTGACCTGTGCTTATGTATGGTTATGGATAATGGCTAAGGTTGCTTGCCAAAACTCCACCAGAAATCAATCAGCAGGGTTTCACATTGATTGTTTATTAGAGTTTGGCAGAGTTTTGCATTTTGAGGTTTCGCCATTTCAGCATAATTTCAACAGGATTTTTGATAAGATTTAAATAGTTTTGCCATGGCTTCAGCAATTACTAAGGAGGTTTCACCCACAACCTTAATAATGGCACACACAAATGAAGATCCAATATTGGGAAATGATGATTTACATATTACAAGGAATAACAAAGGAAAGGTGATGGTTATGGAAACAAGGAAGTGGTTAACATGAGTAAAATACATTTTTGTGTACTCATTAATGGTGATGTGAAGATATGTAATATGTCATTAATATTAGAGAGAGCTGTAAAACAAACTCCTATGCCTTAAAGGATTCAATGATGCAATGTGAAAATGGGCAGATCGATGTGCTTGAGCATAGACATTGTATTATTAATTACTGCAATGCTCCTGCTGGTGATTCTTTTTGTGGTATTAGAGTTGATTCAAATAGTTATTACTGCACTGAAATACACCAATGCAAGCTGGTGAAGTCAGATGTGAATGATAACATGTTTAAAAAGGAGCATCAGAAAGCAGGTGATGAAAATGACTATTTTATTTTATTTACTACTGGAAGATATACTGCAAACCTCACTTGGCTCTCTGGAGTTGTTGATATGGATGCATGGGATGCTTATTTTGGCTCATTTTCTGGAAAGGCATTCAGATACCCTCCACCTGTTGCTAATAGAGCTACTTTTTCTGAATTGACAGGAGTCAACAGAATTGGGGAAATTCAAGCCAACATGATCATTCAGAAATGTCCTTATAATAACTTAAATGATTGCTATCAAAAAGTAAGAATTTACTACAGAATTAAGTTTTTTAGTTATTGTGTTTGAAAATTATGGGCATAATAATTAAATTTTAGCAAACTCAACTTGGGCTTTAATGAGTTGTTTAAATTTAAATTTGCAATTTTTTGTTTTATCATCATTGTCAATAAGATTGTTTAATATCTCATCTTATTTCTGAATTGCTTCTATTGTTCTTTTCCTAGGATTGGTTTATTGTTGATAGAGGTTTTTACAATAGAAGAAGCAACTCCTTTCATCTTCCACATAACTCATGGATTTCAGTTGCCATTTTATTAGATTTCTAAAACAACTGAATGTTGGTGATACATGTATAGGTTTTAATGTTAACAAATGTGTGCGACTTTAGATATTAATTTACTTTATTTTTTATCAAGAATAACTTAGCAAAAAAACAATCTGATCTATCTATAATTTTGAAATACTAGTACTCTGTGGACCATTTGTATGTGTGAAACAATTAACTGCTGAGGATAATCGTTTTATAATGCTCTTTTGATCTCTTCCTTAGCTAAGGCAATCAAGTTATTTAAAAATTTATTGTCTCCCCACTGACATAATCTCAGCTACAATTTGCTTCAATAGATAATAGTAAGGAAGGCACCAATCTTATTCAACATCAATGACATGGTTTAAATAATACAGAAAGAAGGAAAGATCTTTAATATAAAAACTACCTTTAGAAGCAATTGGATTGTGGTCCAAGTATCAATCTTAATCTCAACAAGAACTACAGATTGATGATGAAATTATTACAGTAATATTGGTGGATTGCAGTGCACAAAATTTTCTTGTGAAAATTTCAGAGTATTAAAAATATTTGCCGGTAAATTAAAGTAGCTTTTGTGCAGTTGTGGCTTGTGAAAATTGGAAATTATAATTTGTGCTCTTTTTTTATATGTTGATGGGTTAATTAATGGTCATGAAGAATCTTTATGCGTGTACACTTTCTACCAAAAGTCACTACCAGTTATGAAAATTTATTTCCTATGCTTTATGTTTGTAACATAGAAGGTCTGTTTCTCATTAACAATTTTATAGAAAATTTGATCTCCTCATTAGAAAGTTTATGTGATGAGCTTTTGAATGATATAAAACTTAAAAAGTTTTACTAGAAAAAGACTTGAAGTCATTTATATTTCAAAATTTTATATCTTTCATAATAAATTTTCACAACTGGCAGTGACTTTTAGTAGGATGCACACTTGTTCAGAGTAAAATGATATATTGAATATTATAAACCGAGAACTCTTTCCTTTCTCTGCTGCAATTTTTTCTAAATTCGACTACATTGATGATAACTTTTCTGAAATCAAAAAAGACAACTGTCATTTACATTCATTTTGTCTATCTTCAAGCTTGCAAATCAGAACTGCATATTATGCTACATATAATACTACTGTTCCTTTTTCTATAATTAATTAAATATAAAAGATTTTATTTTTTTGAGAAAAACTGTCAAAGTAAAAATATTCTAAATTATCTACCAATAATTAATGTTATGATTATTAATATCATTCATTTTTTGTGAAGATAAAGTTTGTGTAACAATAGGTAGTATCAAATCATCATTGTCATCATTATTAATGATATTAGTAGGGGCAGTGATTGGGGTGGAGGGGTGAAGTGGAGTATGTGTAGAAGAAGAAGATGATGAAGAAGAAGAAGAGTTAGGCATAGATAAATGAGGAAGAAGATGATGACGATGATGAAGTTGATGATGATGATGATGTGATGATGGTCGAATAGTTATGTTTGGATCAATTGACATTTGTCTATTATTATTCCTATTTCTATTGTTATTACTATTATTACTACTATTAGTACTATTATTAGTATCTTGATATGGAATTGAATTTAATTTGTCATTAACATCAATTTGCCAATTATTATCATTATTGCTAGAATTGTTAATAGATGATGGCGGTAAAGATTTTCTTGAAGTTGTTGGAACTTTAGGTGTTGCCATCATATTAGGGTTTATGATCATGGTTGGCGATGTTATATTTGTGGTAGTTGTAAGAATAGATGAAGCACGTTGATGATACTCGTTTACTGATGTAACAGGACTTACCGCACCAACTTCAGTGGTTTTTGAACCACCAAGGTCTTTTGATGCAGGCTTTTGATTTATTAAATTTTTTAAATAACTTGGATCAACAACATATTCACCCAAGAAAGTTTCTAATGCTGTTAATTTTTCTTCTAAATTTTCAATTTGTTTTTTTAAACAATCATTTTTGTCTTGATTATCATTATAATTGGTAGTGGGGGTGACTAATGGTAGAGTATTAAATGAATCTAAAAGTTTATGTTTTGTTGAAATGGACAAACAACAAAAATACTTTTGAATTATTCCCCAAGGTCTTATTACATCTTTACCAAACAAACACCCATAAATTGCTGATATAAGAATCCAAATTCCACCAATTAATCCTAATGACATTAAAACCTTATTTTTTCAAGAGAGATTAATTTCTTTGTCGAATAAAAAACCAATTGCCAAATATGTGAATTTCATGATACTTACATTATTAATCCTTTTTTTTGGAAAAAAAATTTATTATTTATTATTTTATATTCAATAAATTACTCAATATTATAAATTTATTTAACATTCCAATTTTACCTGATTTCTTTATTAACCTCCAACATAAAAGTTTGTGGTGAAATCGTTAAATATGTGTTTATTCCAGGAAATTTTGGTCCATTTAGCCTCGTACTTCCACCTGATTGATAATATTAGAAAATTTTAATAATAAATTATTTGTAAAATATTCATCCAAGTGCCCAAGAAAATTACTCAATAACTCACGAAAAAACACACTAGTGTAATATTTTTGATCATAATTTGGCGGTAACCCGATTAAACTTTTCCAATTTGAAATGATATTTGATTCTGATTTACGATTATAAATAAAGTGATAAATCTAATAATTGTAAATCATTATTAATTTTGATAATAATAATATTTTAAATAAAGTTATATAATAAAGTGTTTACTTCTAATGGATCCAATATAAATTGATTTGAAATATCGAAAGAATTTTGTATGTCAACAATATTTTTGTTTCTAAAATCTTGTTCTGTATAATGATGAAAAAAACCAATCAATAATCTTCAATTATAATCTAATCACACGAGAAAAATAGTAAAAAATACCTGAATCAATAAATAACACACTGGTGTAAAAATCCCCAACATCATAGGTTTGTTTCTCGTAAAAAATTCCTAGTCTGAAATCCAGCAGAGCATTTTGGTCATATTTTCTATTTTTAAAAGTTAGATTTTTCATCGGTGAAAAGAATCCTAAATAACGTCCGTCGTTATTTTTATTATCAGGTTGAATTAAGAAGTTTGAACAATCACTAATTAAAATAAAATTATCTTTTATTTAAAAATCAAAAATTCAGAAAATTAAATTTATTTATTTTTCTCTAAAGGAATATTATATATACATATACAATATAATTACATTCAAGACATTTCAATTCAAATTTATACGTCGAGCTAACGATAATGTCTACATATTATTTAATTGATTAGTTAATTAATTAATTATTTGAAAAGTAAAATAAAATAATAGTAATAATACTTGGGAAAGGAATTTCTTTTTTCTCCATCGACGACCTTTGAATAATTGGTTTATCATTTATAATATTGAAAACTTGAAGTGCAATAATGCCACATAATAATAATAATGAAAATGCTATTATTAAACTCTTTAGAGCATTTATTGACCTTGGCTCACTCTTTTTATTATTTGAATTGAAGAAATCTAAAATATACATTTTTTTTATTTTTTTTAAATGCAAATTATATATATTTTATACGTAATATTTTAATTAATTAATTTGTTGATCATATAAAGAAAGAAAGCAAGTAAATACAATTCAAGTTTTCTTTTTCGCTTAATTTATATTATCTGGCAGATTTGCTGCATTAGATTTAATCATTGATAATTATATCAACAAATAATAATGGCATTCCTATTTTCTGATATTTAGTACAAATAATTTTATTTTGGGTCGGAGAAGTATTGCATAAAATGAACCTTGATTAATCTTTTGATCACATGATTAGCATGATTTTCGTTGAATTTAATAGGGAAATAAATACCTGGCCAATTTACAATTAGTATTAGTATTAGATGAAATTATGTGAATAATTTCCGAAAAGGTTACACCTTTATCAATTTTGTTTATGTGAAATTGAATATTGCAATTTTATAGTTAAATCTGGATTTGAAGGCATATTGATTGGTTGAGCCTTCACATCTGGCGCGAATACTATCATGAAAACTACGAAATTCCAATAAAAGTTTTAGAAATCGGAAGAGAAATTTTCTCTCCGCGCCAATTTTAAATTTCAAAATTCCAAAATTGGGAAGTTTTAGACAAAATAAACGTAATATTAAATATGGTCGTACAATAAATACATGATATCAACAAAATGAGATTTGTTTTTTGGTCATACATTTCCATTTGAAAGCAATGTATGTACAACTAAGAAAAAAAATTTAATCATATAAGGAGTAATAATAAAGGCAGCATGTTCCCATGGTAGGCTTCAACTCTTAGGACTATACCCCTGCACAAACTCGCGTGACTTTCACGGGACTATCGTGCAACAATAATAAAATTACATGTTACGACGGTTGGTTTTTTCCTTTAAAACAAAACAGTCTTGCTTGCCCAGCTGAAGAGAATATAATTTATTCTTATTGCTGGTGATGATATTGATTGTCCATTTTGACTAAGAAATAATAAATAAGGTAATTAAAATGAGAAAATTTTTTCTTTTCAACAACAATATGTCTGCATAAACCTTGATCATTTATTTAATATTTTATGCTTTGACTTGAGAAATAAAATTGTTTAGGCTCAATATTAAAATATTACGATTATTCTAATTATCTTTTCACTCACCAACAAGGATTAATTAGACCGCCTAAACTTGTGAGATGTGGTGCAACGGAAATTTCAAAGTGGATAGTGGCTCTGAATTTTATTGAAATTGTATTAGAGTAAGCTTTTAACTTTCAAAGGACTTGCTGAAGTTCCCTTATATGCAAGGGATCTTTTCCGAGCATTGGTCGAAAAATTTTTTTTTTGTGCCCGATTATAAAATGTAATAGTCATCTCCAAGGTGGAAATGTCCAAGATGAAGAAGACTTTAAAAAGGCAGTAGCAAAATATAAGATCAGGACCCGAGCAGAGGGTGTATTTGAGAAATACTTTATTTACAATGTTTAGAAATATATTCAAGATCTTCATAAAATTTATCCTAATTAAGAAGATAAAGGCCATTTTAGGGCTTCGAATGAATTCGTTCCATTCGTTCCATTTCGTTCCACTCAATTTATTTGTTTTTATTATTTGTTTTTATTTTGAGTTAACAAAACTCTGTTATTATTATTATAATAAACTATATATATATAAATTTATAAATTAATAAGGAAAGATTCACGTTTTTCCTATTGAAGTTTACTATTACCATTTTTATTACAATTACTTTTATCATTAATGTTATTTAGTATTGACGTTAAAAGGGAGCCCACTCCCCAACCCACTATAACTGTCATTATTATATCGACTAAAAGAATTTTTTTCTTAATATTTTCGTTTCATTCGTTTTACTCGAATAATCATCAATGTAATTCGAATAGTGGAAGTTAATTCAAACTTCATTCGAATAGAAGTGCTAGGCCAAAACTGAATATATACCATCTCCTAATTATAATATTAATATTAATATTACTACTAGGATTGCCGTTAAGAGGATCCGTTAGTAGTAAAAATGTGGCGTTTAGCAAATTTCAATGACTGGACCCTAATTTTTTTTGTGGCGTTATATTCGACTTTGTCTATTTTATTGCAGCCCCAAATGATATTTTCTCTGGGCATCGATTACATATTTTTCTTGGCAAACTTTAATTAGGTAATAACGTACCGCCAAGAAATTTTTTTAACCACTGATAGAATAAATTTTCATAGTAATAATGTATATATATATATTCATATACTTTTTTTTTTCGTTATTTATCATCAAATTTTTTTATTTTTCGCACATACTGTAATGAAAATATGGCAGGCAAACAATCACCAATAATTTATCCAATGACAGTACCAACTTTAACACCTTCAATTATATTGACCATATTATTTCTATCAACGTCATCACTTCATCTATATCGTATGATAAAGTTTCGTAGGCCAATTTACTCGTACTTATTTGCATTTAGTTTTGTAAGATTATTACTCTTCATAGTTCGTACAGCATGGTCAACGATATATCACTCAATCACATTAAACATAATCACAAGAGTTTTATTGGTAGGAGGATTTTTCATAATAATAGAAGCATTATATACATTATTAACGGATTGGTTAATAATCACTTTAATTGGTGAAACATCAACTTCAAATTACAATCATAATAACGAAGAGGGAGATGCTATAATACCAAAATTTACAAAATATACAATAAAATTTATAAAGTTTTTTGTATTAATAATACTGTCAATTATTAATATTATTGGGGAGATAATAGAATTTGATGATAGTGGTCGATTGATTGGACAAGTCTTTATTAAAGCATCATCATTAGGTTACCTAGTGATAGTCGTAATCTATATGTTATTTATAACATATTTTGTCTTAAAATGTCATACGGGTATCTTGTTACACAAAAAATTAAAAGCATCGGTATTGTACATTGGGGGAGCATTGATGCTGATCGAGTTGGCCTACCGAATTTTTATAACATTTTCAGATCCTGGTGACCCAATCAAAAGGATTGAATGGGGTTTTTATATTTTTGAAATTTTACCTGAATTGATTCTGTTGATAGTTTTTGGTGGAGTTATTTTAGGTGAATGGTTTTACAATAAAAATATTATTGATGATATTGAGATTGGTGGTAATAATAAACAGTAATAATTACAATAACAACAATGATAATAATAGTAGTGATAAGTGTGGTCATAATTATCACAATTTAATTATTAAACTTAAAAATAAATCAAAATTTTTAGTATTATTTAAAAACAACAACGTCATCCAAACGGACACTATAAAATAATAACAACAACAATAATTCATAATAGATTAAAAAAAAATCTAATTTTGGGGGGTTGTAGTCAAGAAGTTGCTATTACTATATTTATATTTATAATATGCAATCTTATTCATTATAACAATTTTGGGTGATACAATTTTTATTTTATTTTTTTGCATATGATTCAATATGCTGTATGCTGTCGTGTGCTTTATCTTCTTCATTTTTTTGTATAGAAGAAGCACATCATGACCAAACATATAAATTTACAAAGAATGAATGAAATCAAAAATGAAAAACAAATTATGTATATAAATGAATTAAATCATCATAAAGTCAAATTTTTATTTTTTATTAAAATTCTAAAAACGAAATGATTATCAAAGAATACAATATTTCTTACAACGAAATTCATGCTTCATATTCATCAGATCTTCAAACATATGCAAGTATATATTATGTATATATATGTATATAATTTTACATTAATAAAAAATATCTAATTGGGGTTTTTTTTTTTTACAGATTTCTAGAAAAGAATTTGAAGAGACAATTAGAACATTTAATTTTTTTTATAAAAGTGATATATTTAATAGAGTATTAAATACTTCGTTAATTCTATTGATAACTTTTTATCTTCTATCGATTGTTTTATTAATCAAATTAAGAAAATTTATTATTGATGAACTTGTGATTATATTAATCTTGATAATAATAACTGGGATTTATTTTATGTCATATCGTTTGATTATTGCTAGAAGCTTTAATTTAGTAAGTAAATAATGATAATGATGATTATTATAATAAGTATTTCATTGTAACGATGCTTTGATTAATATTTTATTAATTATTCTATGTAGAAATTTATGGGACTTGGAAACAAAATTAAAGATATAAACGAATTAAACGAATTATATTGTTTAAAAAATATCAAATGGAAGATCGTAAAACATAAATCTTGTATGGTAAGAATAAGAATTTAATAATAAATCATAAATAGTGCTAAATCAGCCATGTTAACTAATAGTAAATATAATATTTTTTCCGTGTATTATTTGTTAGCTACTTGTTTTAGAGATAATTACTGAAAATGATGATAATTTTCAAACTTCAAGAATTATAAGTTATAATGATGATGATGATGATAATAATTATGAAAATTATATTGAAAATAATGAATTAGTATTGATAAATATTATTAATGATGATGGTGATGATGATGCTAATTTTAAGAATGTTGACGATGAATTTATTCAAAATGGAGGAAGAGAAGAATCATCTAATGACGATCATTTATTAATTGAATTATAAATGTAAATATATATTTTTAGAAGAAATAATTTTCTTTAAAATCTTTAACAACTTCTCTTAATACTTGTCTTAAAAATGATACATGATAAGGTATTTCATTATAAGATGGAAGTTGTTCGATTCGTTTATTTGTTACTAGTTCTAAACTATCGTAATTTTTTGTAATTATTGCTGTATAATAATAGATGAGTATGATGATTAGAAAAGAACAATTATAAAATTATATATATTATATATGTATATTATAAATAAAATTATAAATAAGATTATAGATTATAAATAAATTATAACACTAGAAATAAATAAAGCACTTACATAATACTTGTTCTGGTGTAATAGCTTTGACTTCGTTATTAATTTTCCATAATTCAATTTTATCATGAAAATGGTTAGAAATTATATTAATATTCTCCAATGTGTTATTATTATTGCTGTTGTTAGATTTAATCATTGTTACTATGAAATTAATTATTACTTCAATTAGTAAAGAATTATTTAATTCGCATACTCTTTCCACTCCCCTCTTTTCATCCCATTCTCATACCTAATCCATTTAAATTTTCAAATGTTTCTTTATTCCTAATTATTTCATAAAATAAATTATCATAGCTTAATGCCTCATTAAAAAATTGGTCACCATAAGAAATGCTCAGATTAATGATATCAATAACCAGCATTAATACTTCTTTGATTATAACTGATTTATCTTCAAAATAATCAATATTCGATTTGATAAATTTCAATAAATTTATTAATGAATTCCATAATTCAACCCAATGATAATCTATTAGGATATAATATTAGAATAATTGGTAAGATACGGTTCTTACTTATTGATTGATTAATTGATTCGTAGATTAACTTACCTAATCTAATTTTATTTGTTTTTAATTGAAAAATGATTCTATGAATTATTCCTAATGTTAAACTACAAATTAATTAATTAATTAATTAATTAATTATTGTATAAATACCACCATTTAATAATAAATATCGCTATAATTACCTGTATAAATCCGATTGTAATTTTCTTCTCATGTTATGAATTAAAAATCCAACACAAATATCTAAAATAAAACAAACAATTGGTCTTGATGATTTAACTTCTGGTAAAATAGGTTTTTTCTAAATTTATTATATAAATTTGTATTAATAAATAATTAATCAACCAGTCAATCGTCAATTAATACCCAAAAATTGCGATACTTAACTTGTTTGCATAATCTAATTTTAAACAATTTTGTGTCTTCGAAGATAAACTTTGCATTTTTATCATCTTCGATAATTATGGTTAATATAAATAATGATAATTTAATATATTTAAATGTTCTTTGAGTGCGATTATGTTGAAATAAATACGACAGAAATGATAAGAAATCACAAAATAATTCTTGATGTTGTTGACTATCGTCGTTGTCATCGTCATTTTTATTATTACTTTTTTTATTATCTTTTTGGTTTTTAGAAATGAATTCAATAAATTTGTGATTATTATTAATTATATCAAAAAATATTAAAAGAATTGCAACATTCGAACTTGGCCTAAATCAATAAATAAATCAATAAGAAATCTAATTAATTAGATAAGAACAATAATTATATAAAAAAAATATTTTCTTACAAGTTAATAAATTCTTTATATGCTTCATTTTGTTGAATTTGATTATTGTTATCATTAGCATTTTGCTGTGTATTATTATTTGTATTACCACTAGTAGTGCTACTAATAGTATTAGTATTAGTGATAGTATTAGAAATAGTAGTGGCAATATTACTAGTAGTAGCAATAGTATTAGAAATAGTACTAGTAATAGTGTTGGTGATAGGATTGTTCCAAGGCATGATCGAAATGTATGATAATACACTTGATACTGTTAATTTTTGAGTATTTTCATAGTCATCATCTTGGATTTCAATATACTGACTAAATAATCATCACAATATTAGATTAAAAAATATTAATTAAAAATCCCATTATATTCTTCATAATAATGTCAATACTTACTTTCTACATTTACTACAAATTAATCCAATCACTTTGATCAATGCTCCAAATATTTTATCATCTTTAATTTCACTTATTTTAATTAAATAGGGATTTTTAAATTCTCTTTTTTTATAATTTGCCAAAATTCCCAATAAAATTGCTGCATCATATGAAATAT
Source organism: Entrophospora sp. SA101 (assembly GCA_958430865.1). Taxonomy (NCBI): domain Eukaryota; kingdom Fungi; phylum Glomeromycota; class Glomeromycetes; order Entrophosporales; family Entrophosporaceae; genus Entrophospora; species Entrophospora sp. SA101. Next base: position 9,221 of record CAUDNR010000099.1, on the reverse strand, counting down.
TCGAACTTTCTGATGATAATGATACACTAATCAACTATTAAAAAATTTTTTAAAAAAAAAAATGCTATTAAATATTATTATGCTTATTTTAAAGGTTTTTGTCACTAATTTCACACCAATAATCATTCCGTTAATTAATTGATTAATTAGTTACCTGTAATAGTGGATCAAATATATCATTTTTCATAAAATATTCATTAATAATATTTTGATTTATATTGTCATTTCCACAAACTAGAATTATAGCAAGTTTTAATGTTTGATTTCTAATTTCATCTATGAAATAATCATTTAAATAAGTTATAATCATAATTATTTTTATCAAAATTATTATTAATAGAAACATTAGCAAAATTTAATGATATTAAATCACCTGATTCTCCTTTAATCAATAAATATTTAATAGAAGTAATCAATTTCTAAAAAAAAAATAATATTACATTAATAAATAATTTTTACCAATTCTAATCATCAACCATGATAATAATATATAATACATTACTGAAAATGTAATATTTGCATTATCTAATCCTGTTAATAAATTAATCACTTCAAAACTAAAATTATTGAATTTCTTTGAAAAAATTCCTTTTAAAATTATGCATAATGTCTATTTATGTGCAAAAAGAAAAATAATCAATAAAATTAATAAATTAATTTTAATAAACAATTTATTAAATTTATTAATTACTTCAATTGCATTGATTTTCCTCTGAGGTATTTTATCTTCTCTCATAGTTTCAATTGCATTTGAAAATATTTTCCCAATATTTATCTAAATATAAAAATATAATACATGCATCATAAACATAATTAATAATATGTATGTTTAAAGATCAATAAAATTTTTTTAATATTTACCTTAATACTTAGTAAATGATCTTGAGAAAATTCAGAAAAACATTTTGAGAGATATGATGAATTCACTTTAAGTAAAAATAATTCATTCCAAAAATTAGCATTTCCTATTGATGGATCATTTCCCTAAACAACAACAACAGTAAATTTTTCTTTTTTTTTTTAAATAGATTCTTCAATCTTTTCTCTTCCTTTCTTATATAATATATATAGTTTATATGTAATCATATTTATTTACCTTGAAAAAATTTTCGTAAATTTCTATAAATTTTTCTTTTAATACTACGTTTCTTGATCCATGATTTACCATAATTATTGGTTTAATAGTAGGTGATAAAGGTGTTGTAGATTGCATTTTTAAATTGTTTAAAAAATTTTTCAATATAAGCCATAATTTAACTTTAAACCTCGTGTAATCAAAATATTGGCTGATGATTTTTCAATGTCCTTAATATTATTGGCTAATGAAATCTGATTTGCAAAAAAAAACAATAATAATAGTAATAAATGATAGCGATATAGTGATAGTAATGAATCACCAGATGTAATATTTTGAAAAGAAACCAGAAATACTTTATTGAATTTCTTCCATATTCACATTACAACCGAAAGAATCAAAAAGAGAAAGCTTGTCGTAATGGTATAGATAAAGATACCCACCCATAAATCTAGTTATGATCATATTAGCAATGGTGACAATTGTTGTAAGTTTGATAACGATGGCAATGATCATGGTTATGACAATTCTGATAGTAATAGCAATGATTTAATTCTAAAGGCGGTTATAGGAGCATTGGAAGGTAACTGACACTGCCAATGAATTGGTAGTTCTTAACAATTATAGCATCTTTGAACAACCAAGCATTGATAAAAAGTTTTAATTAAATTATATATCAACAAGTAATATCTGTTAGAATTAGAATCCAGATAATTGCTTCAAATGTCATCCACCAGGCACAAAAGAAAAAATGGATAAAAAAATTTGAAATCTTAAATGTTTAGTTAAACGAGGCAATGTTGGAATATATCGCATAGGACAGACATAAAACAATTTATCTTTTATCTTCTCATGTGACATTGTTCTTGAAAGAAAGATAATATATTCGTATGAAATTACAAAGATCATCAGGCCAGCATGATCATCAACGCATCCTGTTATAGATAATTTGATTTGTTTATATTAAATTACATCCATAACTGCTTCCACAATTACAAATACAAAATTAAAGGTACAGACCAACACACATGCTGCTACTTGTTTGTATAAAATTTCTATATACAGAGAAAACTTACATTAATAACAATAATGGTTTAGGAAGGAGTTTGAGGAATAGCTGTGATCTCAACTATTCAATTATTAAAAGTAGCAATTATAGATTCACAAAAAAAAAAGGAATAGTAAAATTAAAAATAGAAAGTAAAAGTAAAATGACTATGATTTGTTGCAAGAAATTTTATCCAAATGATTTTGATTTTGATTCTTGACACATCAAAGTTACCATATTAGTAATATAATTTAGATTTAAACAAAGTAGTAGTTACCAAAAAAATGAATCTTAACTGCGTTGTGTATATTTCATTTCTAAAGGTTCTCACAAGCTAGTGTCTTCAGACTACTCAAATGTGTATTCCTTTTTATTACATGGCACTGCTCCCAAGTCTTCCATTCTAAAAAATATTGAAAGTTGCAATTCAGAATTATCACTTAATGAATGAATAAACAGAGTGTTATCCAATAGTACTTTTAAAAAAGGAAGTGGAGAGACAGACATTTACAAACCATGACCATTTGTCAAGAAGAAATTATTCTCATGACAATAAAATAGTAGTATTAATATGATATATATTAAATTTTTTTTTAGAATAAATTTGATTTTTATTATTAATAACACTAGTATGGGTAAAAACAGGAACGGTATTAGTTAAAGCACATACAATGATCTTTAATAAATGATATCAATATAATTCATTGCCTTTATTATTATTATCATTACAATGACAAGATTTATTTTTTGATTGCCCCCTTCTATCATTGACCACAAATAGTGACAATACCAAATATGGAAAGTGATGCAACAACATCAAATCTTGGTCCATCACGGCAATAAGCATGCGAGCAGAGATTGGACATAAATTTTCATTTTTGTGTTATTGCATGTTGATCATTACCTATCACGTACGCGTCATTATATGGGGCATGAGCAATAGAAAGGGGGGTAAACGTCAAAATCACAATTTCGAGAAAATTGAAAAATATCTCACTTTATTAAGTCAGCATGATTACCAAGTTAAAATTAATTTTCGTGATGAATTGCATGTATAAATGTTGTCACTCAAAACCATGATCTTTGTAATTCTATTGTCAATCTCTTGTTTACTATTTTTTAAAAAAACTAACAGAAAATTTCTCAAAATTTTATTCAGTTACGTAATATATATGTGGCAAAATTATGATTTTTGACGCTGACCCCCTTTCTATTGCCCATACCCCATATATATGTGTGTAATTAAATCTTCAATTTTTCAATTTTAAAATAAACTATAAATTAAAATGAAATTTACAGCTAAACCGAACTGCTATAAACCGATTTTCGCTTTATAACGATACAAAATTGGTTAACCGAATCATATTTAATAAAAATTATTTTGTTAAGTCGAATTTATTATAATTTCTACTTTACTTGATAAACCGAACTTAATGGTTTGTACAAAATAATAAAAATATAACTTTTTAAGTCAAATATGATCATAAACTGGTTTTAAAATTCGTCTTATTGATCTTCCGTTACTAATTCATCTGCAACCATGTTATTCTCAATATTTAAATACTCATCCGCTAAAAGTGAATCATCAAATGGGAGTTAGTTGATTAAATCTTGAACTTCACGATTTTCTCATTCAATATCAACTTCAACTTCAATTTCAACATTATCGACTTCAATATTAGTGCTTTTTATTAGAACATGACATGGTTAAAATAGAAAGTAGATCGACATTATTTTTAAGCCGAATTTTATGATGATTAATTCAACCAACAGAAATAGATGAACAACAGGATGAAACCTTTATTCCAGAAATTTCTATTACAGATACGATAATGTAATTTTTTACTCATAGTAATAAGAATACTAGTGTTATCTTTCACTCGGGCCTCGGAAACATTACCAATGGCAAGTTCATTAGAATGCTGACCACGAAAAGGTCTTTTAGCTGAAGTCCCATTAAATCGCTCAATAAACCCTTTTTTATATGGGAACAAAAAACTCTGATTCGAGCCCCAAATTTCTTCATGAGAACCTTGCATTCACCCAAAATTCGTCTTCCTGGTCCACTTGAAAATCCTAAGGCTACACAAAGAGATATTTGGGTTTGAGTACACATTCTTAGCAACATGCCTTGCTGTTTTTTCAGTCAGAAGATAGTGTCATTTATATCGATTAACACAATCAACAATTAAAGAGTGCATATTTATAGACTTTACCTTTAATCTTACCCCAAGGCATGTAAAAAAGATCGTCAAAATGAAGTAAATTAGGTTTTTTCGCATTGTTATAGGAGGGGCGAGGAATATACCCGGATATAGGTGGATAGATCTGATATAACGCTTGATTAGATGGCCATTCACAAATATCGGTATATTGGAAGTTAAATACAGATTCTCTACAAGCATTAGCAACTTTTTCAAGCGTCTTGTAATATGCTTGAGGCCTATAATAAAGCATCCTGATAATCATTCCCTTTGGATCAATCACAATTTGTGCCTGTAAATCCATAATAATTAATCAAAGAGTATCATGGAAGAAATTATCCACACAAATTGAGAATTACGCAAGCAGTTTGCTGAAGATGATGAGATTATAAAACAAAAATCAGATCCCTATAACGAGATCTTGAGTACTGTAAATAGGAGATCAATCTTCTAGGCAATTCACTAATGTAGTTGTCATTTATTATTTTTTTAAGATATTTACGTGCATGACATTGAAAAAATCTATTAATATTTATAAAAAATATATACTCATATATACATTCACAATAAAATAACAAAAAATATGAAATAATGAAACTAGAATATAAAAGAAAAACCAAAATTATTAAATTCGATTACTACAACTGTTATTATTTATTATTAATTCAAGTGGAAGTATTATCAGGCACTTGAGCAATCCAATTAGGAGGTTTAATACCAGTTTGATCTTGAATTGTTGATAAAAGTGGAGGTAAAGATTGAAATATGTTAGAGATTGGATTATTAAAAGATTGTGCAGACGATTCTCCACCAGTATTCCAAACAGTGATTTTAGGATTAAGACCTTGAACTGCTAAAGCATTTTCTTTGGCCAATTGTTGGAATGTATCACGTTGAATCATGATATATTGGATAGCTGATTGAGTATCGCCATCAAATGCTTGCATTAAATTTTTGACACCTTCAGCTTGAGAATTATATAAAGCTAATACACCTTCAGCCTCTTTTTGTTTCTTGTATAATTCGGCTTCGGCTTCTTTTTGAGCAGTGTACAATTTAGCATCAGAATTTGCCTTATTAGCTTCAAATTCGGCTTTAGCTTTAGAAACATATTGAACTCTAAGTCTTTCAGTCTCTGATAATAATCTACGTTCTTCAACTTCTTTTTGAAGTTCGGCTTCACGTTTCTTTGCAGCTTGTGCAGCTTCAATTTCTGCTATTTTCGTTTGTTTATTGTATTCTGCTTTTTTAGTGTTGAGATTCATTTCAGCTTGTGCAATAGCAACTTGACGCTCTTTTTCAACTAAAACTGTTTCAGCTTCAATCTTTGAAGTTTCTCTTCTCTACAAACAAATAAATAAAAATAAATAAAAATAAATAAATATAAATAAATAAAATAAAATATTTTAAAACTTACCGTCGAACCTTCTCTGTCTTTGGCCCCCACATCACCTTTATATTTAGCTTCAGCGACATCAACTTTGGCTTGATTTACAGCACCTTCATGAGTTTTCATACGCTATAAAAAATAAACGATATTTTTTAAAAAAGATTTATTATTTCTAATATTTAAAAGGAAAAAAAGCAAGCAATTTACCATGTAGGCAAAATATTCAGATCCTTGGGTGTCTTGTAATTGTTTAACATTAGCATTATAAATAAATAAACCGAATTGATCCAATTCAGCTTGTACACTTTTAATGACTTCTTCTTTAAATCCTTTTCTTTCGCGAAAGATTTCTTCCATAGTCATAGCTGCAGCAATTACACGAGTTTCACCTTCAATGATACCTCTAACTAAATCTTTGACGTGATCCGAACTTTTATCATGTGCTGCCAATAATTTAGCATAACGTTCAAGGCTTGATTTTTCATCTTTTGGACTGTATAACATATATATATAAATATATTTAATGACTTATTTTTTGTTTTTCGTCAATTATTGAAAATTATCGAAAATTACCCGATAGTAAAAACAGCAGGAAGATTGAATTCCAATTTTTCGGCAGTCATAGCCTGAAGTTGTAAAGTGTAATTTGCGGGAGTGATGTCAAAAAACATGGATCTTTGATTAGGGAATATCCATGCTTTTTTACATAATTTAACATCATCGATAAAAGCACCAGTTTTTACCAAATATTGGTTTGGATCGCTGTATATATATACATAGATATTATTATTTTATTAGGAAAATTATAATTAATTAGAAATTAATTTAATACCTGATTCTATACATGATGATAAATTATTATAATTAAGCGTGGATGATTGATTATGTGGGAGACGACGTGTAGTTAAATCTTGAATTCTTAATATTAAATTCAATATTTAAATTTGAAGAAATTGATTTTTTTTTTGTTCAAAGGAAGGAATTTTGCGTTTTTAAGTGAAATTTGACTTCAAAAAAGTAAATTAGACAATGGTGAATGAAGCTTCCACAAGGAAAATATTATTTCATTTCTATTTCTATATTAATATTGTATTCCATATTGTGATCGAAAGAACATTCTAGTACTAGTACTAGTGTTTGAATAAATTCAGCGCGGTAGTTTCCAAATTGGTTAAATAGCTTCTAAATTTGTACTAGTTACACAGCGAAATTTCCGTTATTTGTTATGTAATAGTAATGGAAATGATGGAAATCGGGATCAACTTTGAGCAGAAAACTTCTATACTAATATCTATCTTTGGTCTGGAAAATTTAGTTTGATCGTACAACAAGGAACTTTGAACTACTATTATTATTATAGTAATAGCGTCATTTGAGATAACCAATAAAAATTATTTTTCAAAGTTTGGATAATAATATTAGGTATTGATTATGAAACCATGTCGATTGTAACACGTTAAAAACATTACATTCTAAGCAGCAGTTTTAAATGAATATTCTACAGTTTACCAAAATCGAAATTCTTCATTTTATATACACAGTCATTTAATTTTCCTTAGAAGGTAAATTATTGTTGTTGTTGTTGTTGTTGTTGTTGTTGTTGTTGTTATTATTGTTGTTCCGATATTAATTTATAAAAAATCAATTCTTTGAATGAACGAACACCTCATGACTTTACTATTTATATGTCAAGTAAACATAATCAAGTGACATTTTATTTATTATTTAATTCGGTAACACCGGACGAAGAACTTAATTGTATAATAATAAATGACATGAATATATCTATTTGCCATCATTATCAGTTTCCAATCCTCTTTCTTTAACAAAAAATCAGAAATGAAGGAAATCTATCTACCAAATTTAAAATTTCTGCTACAAAAAAATAATTTAGAAAAATTAATAATTTCTAAGCCAGGCATGAAAAAATTGTAGCAAAACAAGTTGCAAATGATCAAAATCTTGGTTTTGTAGAGCTTCATGTTATAATTGTCTAATTTATCTTATGTTGGTTGCTTGTATAATTTAGTTTCTAAAATGTTTTGTATAATATTATCTATTAATTAATGCCATGAAATGTTATCATCGTGGGTTAAAATACAAGAATTAAGAGCAGCTTATATAATTATCGGAAGGATCAAGTAAGTGGGTGTCCCATATCATATGAACGGGACACATAATAATAAGAAAATATGAGTTATTAGGAAAATCAGGTAAAATAGTGACACTTGTCTCGTTTTTTTAATAATAAAATCTGTTACGAACAAAATGTTTTTATATTAACTTTAATAATATTATTTTCAGTAGAGATTGGCACCATTAACCGTTTAACGTCTAATCCGATGATATCATCAATATTGTGAGCTAAAAACCTTGATATTGGAGAAATCAAATCGTATTTTTACTGATATTTATTTCTTGATCTAAATAATTATGTGACTTCCAAATTGCTTTGCAAAAGAACAATATCGAGATGAAAGAGACGGATAAGTGCTGTTATTAGTTATTAAAAACAACGGTGGTTATCGCCACTTTCACTCTAAGAACGGTTAGCCCGCCAGATTCCGAGGTGAATCTGAAAAAATAAAAAAAATATTCTTTGTCAATTTCTTGGTTTTTTATCTCTTCATTTATCCGAACGATAACCCTTTGCTTGTATTTTTCTGGATTATCAACAACTAATTTTTCTCTTATTTTCTTCTCTTCGACTAAGGCATTAAACTTCTCTTCGTCAGTTCCCTTCCCAAAGAGAAATGCATAAAACTGACCAACTTAAAGAGAATTTGGCAACAAAAACTTTGGTGAAATAAAAATTCAAGAGGTCAAGGGAAAGAAATATTTTAATTATTTTGTTTTTCTTTCTTTTTAAAATTAACCATTACTATTAATATGAATAAATAGCTAACAGAATTTTGAAGTCGCTAAAACAGTTGGTATAATAAGTAGTATGAATATTATTTTATGAGTAATGGAGTTTTATACTCCAAAGACATAAAATATAATTTTCTTGCAATATATACCAATCTGACTACAAGAAAATAACGATGACAAAATATTTGGATGTCATTTCGTAAAAGGCCATATTCCAGATGAAAATACCGCCATCAATTGAAAATGTTGAATACTACTATCATTTAGTATCGTTAATGATATTTTTTTTGTTTTTTTTCCATTCATTATACACTTACACTTGGTGACAAAAGTTTGCATCCAAAATTTCTTCTGAATTTATTTCAAAACTATACTAATTAAATATTGTGATCTTTATATCATTCGAAAGCTCTTGTCCTTGAGAATATGTTCGTGACATTAAATTTTGAAGCTTTGTCATAAATAAAAAATAAAAAATGATGTAAAAATAGCAAAAAAGTTTGCTTTTAAAAAATGGGAAAGAACTACGAATTTAAATTTAATTGACAGTATGCACTGAAGGGTTGGATATTGCATTGTCAACAATCGGCTGGCCAACTAGATATTAAATATAGTGCAAGACACCTAGTCCCA
>CAUDNR010000098.1:26850-40482 GCA_958430865.1 Entrophospora sp. SA101 | reverse complement strand
AAATCATGTTTTGTTTTTTTGGTGTTACATTTCCATTTCTGGTATACTAAAGGATATACAAGACCAATAAAAAGTTGCGGGACTAGGTGTCCTGCACTATACACAGTATGCTTAAAAGTCACGTGCTCCTAAATTTTTTTAAAAAGAAAAAATGTCCTCGATATTTTTTAAGATATGCATTAATATGATTTGTTGCTACGATAGAGTTTTACCGGTGCTATAAAAGTCAAATGATGCAATGGACGGTCACGTGCTAAACAAATCTAATAATTTGGCAGAATATAAATATTATAGACGACCCTTCCAATTTTGGATTTCTCACGTGACTTTTATCAAAATTTTTGTGCATTTATTTTTTCAAACATTGTTAATTCAAATGCAAATTTCTAATTTTGTAAAAGGCTATATTAAAAATCCAAATATAGACGGAAAGAGAATTAAATTTGTTTGTATGTTTGTTTGTTTGCTTGTTTGCTTAAGGTTTCATTCTTTGTGTGTCACGACAAAACAAATAAACAAACTCATAAGAAATTAATATTAATGGTAAAGATCGTTGTGCCGCAATTTGCAAATATATTATTTTTGGAAAAGTCTAAAAAAATATATTATGTTTCAAAAATCAAAAATCATTTTTTATTGGCATTCTTAAATTAATTTGATTATAATCAAAAAAAGTTTTATTTTTTTACTTTAATTAATTATACAATAACAAGCAAGTATTATATAGCTTCTTGTAATTATTGTCAACATGCTTTTGATGAACAACCTCTTTGCATGATTAAACATTTACTTTCTTGTAATAGCACACCAAATGAATTAAAAAATAAAACTAAAAGGAAAGATTTTGATAATATTTATGAAAAAATAAACAAAAAGTCATGGAAGGGTTCATTGATAAATGCTCAATTAAAGAAAAAGAAGAATTAGACAATTTATCTCTAGCAATTTTTGGTAGTGGCCTCCACTTATCAATTGTAGAAAATCAGTATTTTATCAATTTTTGTAAAAAAATTCATCCTGCTTATGAATTACCATTTAGAAAAGCACTCATTATCAAATTGTTAAATGATAAATAACTGAAAATAATAATAATCAAATTGAAAAATCAAAATATGTCTGTATAACAAGTGATGGTTGGATTTCATGGTTACTTTACCAAAACCACTATTTTGGGAAGCATTTGAAAATGAAGAAATTGACAATGACTTGGTTTTCAATTATAATGACTATAATTATGATGGTGAAAATTATGATGATGATAATGATCTTGATGAATTGATTAATTTAGAAGATAGTAATAACAATCAAGAATTATAACATAAGTTTATTATGCAATTAGTATTTTTTATAAATAAATATTCAAATCAAAATTGTTATATTATTACATATTAGTGGAATATACCATGGTATATACAGTCTATGGATCTTTCTATAACGGATTTTTCTCTATAACGGATTAAAAGTTTGGTCCTGGTTTTTTACTATTTGAAATCTCTTTCTATAACGGATATTATTAATTAAACTTTTTATTACGTATAACGGATTGTATCTGAAAATCACTTCATATGACTTACATATAAATCAACACTGCCTATAACGGATTCACGTGATCTGAAATAAAATGCGATCTCCCCAAATCTAAATTATATAAAAAATTACCATTACCCGTAATCGCAAAATAAAAAAATATTTTTATTCCATATGACTTAATGTAGTACAATTTTCTATACCAGATTCTCTCTATAACGGACAAATTTCCTGGTCCCAATGATCCGATATAGACAGTGTGGACTGTACCCTTCAATCATTTACAACATGTTAGATACCATCCTTAATTGCCACTCATCATCACTCTAGTTAAATAAATAAAAATGAAGGTTGGTTCCTCACAAACATATGGTGCATTATTCTAGATGCTTGTTTTATAGATATTGATAAAATGGAATTTATTAGGTGAGCAACATTTTATTTTATTTCCAAAATATTCATTTATCCAAACCTTTATATATAAAATTTGCTTTTCAGAGGCGAAGGTTATTCACATGCATTAAGCAAAAGAAAAAATTCTGGAAGGAATAGTAAAATACTGGCATGTTCTTTGGCAGAAAATGTGATGGAGTTGGTCGTGAGTTGGGATCAACTAATGAAATTACACTGAGTGATGAAGGAAGTGTTGGTTAGGAGAAAACGGAACTAAACCTTTCAGATGGTGTATTAAAGATGCCAAGATCATGAGGGATATGCTTCTTCAAAAAATTAAAATCAAATGCTTAAATTTTATAAAATCTTGACAAATTGAAATTGTAGGATTCTTGTATTCAGGTAAATACCTTTGCAACAATATGGTTTTCTCGATTTTTTTTTTCATATTTATTCTTCCATTATATTAAAAGCACAATATATACAAGTTTTGGTTATGGATATCCCGTCTGGTTACACGTGTTGTTTTCAAAGATCTATTACTAGCAATATCCCTGCTATGCTTGATGAAGTAGACAGGGTTGGCAAATTGACTGGTCCATTGAGAACTATTGGACTTTGGACTGGTCCATTGCCATTAATAAATTACTAAATATGGCTAGAATGTTACACCAATAGACCATCAATGGACCACAACCCTGAAGTAGACAATTTAATTATCATCATTAATGAAGTTTTGACTGCAAAGGTATTTTTCATATAATTATCATCATAATTAATACAACTTGTATTTATTATCTTCCATTTATCCAGCTTTGAATTATTAAAAGTCTGGAAAATTTATGTAGTACCAAATCAATTAGTGATCTGGCATTCATTGATTGTTTAAGGAAAAGAAAAACGAGCAATGATGATAAAGAAAATGATGACTTTTTTGAGTACATAAACCTCTTCCAAAAAACCAAAACCTCAAACAACGAAGTTAAAATTTAAAGGAATGAATATACTTTAATAATGTAAATGTGATGAAGATTTTCCTTCGGAGTTAATTAATTTCCTTCAAAATAATAAAAATGGATATGCATTGTTAAAAATAGGAAAATAAATAAGAATAATAAGAATAAATTTAATATCTACTTGTGAAATTATAAGGGTCCAAAATTTATATATATGTTATAATCTTAGTATTAATGAATTATGGAAAATTAGATATCCCCATGATACAAATTTCGACTTCTATTGTTATTGGTTGATTGTAATTGGTAATATTAATGTTGATGCACAATGCATCAACTAATCAGAGAAAACCATGGACTGCAATGTTTAATTACATCCATCATTCATAAAACTAATGGTTTCCTTTTCAAGTGATCCACATGAAAAAAATGGGTTGTAACAACAGTTTTTTTGATGGACAACATGGAGAAATCATTATTATTGAAATAAAATTGATGTATACAATTGTGATGTTAAACATTTATTATTTTTATTATTTGAATGTGCGCATTTATAAATTTACGTGTAACAAAAAATTTACCCGTGATAAAATCAAAATATGATCTATTACTATAATTGATGAAATTTTACCAATTATGTAAATGTCCGCTACGATAGATTTAGTTTCGGCATTTTACCTGCATGAAAGCCGAAACTATTGCAGAAATTTAGTAGTTAGGCAAACTTCTATATTGTCATGGCAAGATTTTGTGTAGAATGAGGGATGACTGCATTAGGATCTGTATTATAATTGAAGTTCATTGTTATAGTGGTGGTGGTATATGATTTATTGCTACAGAGTAATGGGATGAATAATCAAAATTATAATGATCAAACTCAAACTTGTCAACAACATCATCAACAGGTAATTTTTTTAAAAAAGTAAATAATTAATCAAATAATTAATATAATATGATTGATTGATTGGTTGGTCATATTTATTTATTAGATTATTGTAAATAAAGAGCCTGTATCAATTGTAAAAGCAGCAGCTATTGGTGTAAAAGCAACGGATGTTGATGAGTTTAACTTATTATCACATTAATTTTTTGTTATAATTATAATATTTATGTAATAATTTTGATCACTTTATTTATTTATTAAAAATAGTTTGTGACCCAATGATTCAGGGTTTTGCACATACACTTACAGGACCACCATCATTACAAATAATACTGTATAAACAACACAACTACAACAACCACAACAACAAATATTACCACCACTGTCACAACAACAACCACAACATCTACAAAAAACCTTACCATCACAACCTGGAAAGAAGGTACAACAATCACAACAAACAGAAATTCCAACAATTAATGTTAATATTACTACTACCAATAATACTTAACATCAAAGACAACCATCATCAGAAAATTTATATACAACAAATAAGAAAATCTAAAAAAAAGAGACCATCAAGAGCCATTAAATGAACAAATATCATCCCTCCATTGAACTTCAGCAAAAGAAACCTGTAAAACAAAACCACCAAGGATACAAAAAAACCTATTGAGTCTCAACAGCCATAAAACAAAAAACACCCAAAGTACAAAAACCTCTTGAATTTCAACAGCCACAAAAGCAAAAACCATAAAACAAAAACTACCAAATTACAAGGATCTCAACCAAAGAAACAACCACAACCAAAGAAACAACCACAAAAACAAAAACGACCACCACAACAAAAGAGACCATAACAACTTCCTTTTCCTCAACCACGAATTACAAATAATAATGTTTTACAACCAGCATCAAATAATAATAGATAAGAAAAGTCCAACTGAAAATTCAGAAAAAATCACAGCCCAACCAAAACTCCAGAAACAAAGAGTATAAAGACAAAACATCAGCTGCAACCAAACATACAAATAGACCAGCAAGATCCAAATCAAGATGATGTATCTGCACAAAATTATGGGATAACCAAGATGATAGTAATTCATTAGCAGTAAACTTTAATAATACTGAATGAAGATGTTGAAAATGTTGAATTATTAGCAGAAATGTAGATGATTATGTTGAAGATGATGACAACAATGATGAAGATGTTGAAAATGTTGAATTATTAGCAGAAATGTAGATGATGATGTTGAAGATGATGACAACAATGATGAAGATGAAGATGAAGATGAAATAAACGAAAGATGATGAAGGATGAAGATAAGGATGAAATAGATGAGATAATGATGATGATGTGGATGATGATGCAGATGACAATGTAGATGATGAAGATGATGAATATGACAATGAATATGACAAAGATGATTTGAATGACAATGAATGTGATGAAGATGATGTAGACAACAATGTAGATTATGAAAATAATGATGATGATGAAAACAATGAAAATGGTGATAATTTAGATGATGTAGATGATTGTAGTGGTGGTGGCAATAATTGTGATGATGCCAATAATTATGATGGTTGTGGTGGTTACAATGATGGTAACAATAATTACAGTGGTTATGATGATGGTGACAATAATGGTGATTGTGACAATTTCAATGGTGCTTTTGGTGGTTATTTCAACAATGAATTTGATGGAAATTTTGATGGTGGTAACTTTAATGGAGGCTTTGACATTGTAAATATGTTGGATTAATTAATAGATTGATCATCATTTTATATTTATTATTAATTTAATTTAAAAATCAATGGGTTCTGGAGGTGATGCTTTTGACATAACTTCATTAAATGATTCTCTTCATGTGGTAATGGATATGGAAATTTTGGTGATGGAGGCGGATTTGATTTTGGTGAAGATTTTTAATCTTTTACCCCATCAAACCACACTTTTTATTATCTTGATTTTTCTTTGACAAATAATATTTTATTATTTTTATTTACTTTATTGTAATTTTTATATTGTTAATATAAAAAAAATAAATTTTGACTAGAAATGAATAGTTTGATTTTAAAAAAAAGTGAATATTAAAACAATACTTGGATTTAAACAACTCTTTGAGCCAAACTAACAATCTTCCCCCATTTTTTATCTCTCAATTCAGCACCAATAACACCAAGTATTCTTGTTCCTAATGGTTCACCACGATTATTTATAAGTACACAGGCATTATCATCAAATCTTATATAACGACCATCAGGTCTTCTTGTTTCCTTTCTTGTCCGAACAATAAGAGCTTTACGTACTTCACCCTTACGAATCATCAATTTTCCTGCTGGAGTGTTTGCAGCAGCAGCACTTGCTGCTGTCTGAGAAGTTACCTGTGGAATGGGACGGGCTCTTTTAATCACCACTGTAATTGGATCTCCTGATTTTTATTCTTTTAACCATTAATAATTTTTTTTTTTGATAAATAAATAATTTTTCAAATAAAAATTATAATTCATTTTATAAATATATATACCAACCAATGCGACCATATCTTCCACCATGAGCTACTCTGATACATTCTGCAAGAAGAGCACCTGAATTATCTATTACATTTAACACTGTTTTAAGTTGAATCATGTTTTATTAAAAAAAGTTTTTTTTTGCAAAGTAGATCATAAAATAATTTTTGGTATTTTTGATGATTAAGATTACAAAAAATAGTACTGTACATTGGCGCATCCAAATTACCAAAAAGGTATACATGGTGTAATGTCCAATTGCCAACAGTGGATACTAAAATGTAAACGTGATAATTGCGAATGTCAATCAAAATCAAACTTCTAAAAAAAACTTCTTTTTTATATTTTTATACTTTTATCATCATTATTTTACGATTTATTAATTCATTAATTATTACAAGGATTGAATGGAATTTATCAACTACAACTATTTTGCTGTTCAGATGATGTCAACAGGCAAGAAGCATTGATTGATTTCCCAAATCTTTGTCTGATTAAAGTCAACAAAACGAATGTTGATGCTGTAATTATCATCACATTAGATCTCATGAAATTAAGTAGGAACATATATATCAATTGATTTTTCATTTATTTGTCTTTATTTTTTTATTTATATTTTTAGAACTTAAGAGGTTTAAAGAATAGACCTGGGACAGTTCATTCTCAAGATATAATGGAGCTCTGCAAAAAAGATTCATCATGCAAAAATAAGATCGAATTTTATTATGAAAATACTTCAAAAGTAAAATCATATTTTTATTTGTTAAAGATAAAATTTTATTTCATTATTGACATTTAATTACCATTATCATCATTTTAGGATTATATACTTATGTTATATTTAGTGAAAAAGGTAACGGTAGAAGAGATTGTTAATAGAATTAAAAATGGAAAGTATATCTCAAAAGAAATTGTTCTAGAGAAAAGTAAGAAATTTAACTTTATATTTAATAAAGTATTTATTACATATGGCATTTATAAATTTTTATCCATTGACTTTAATATTTTTACAGTTAAAAAATCACGTCAAGATTCTGAGGTTGTTGCAACTTCGAGTGTAGTTTCATTGAAGGACACGGTATATTACAATTAATTAATAAATTTTTTTTTTAATTCATAGTTTGTTATTAAATAGCAAATTTTTCATTTTATTAGTTGTCACATAGTAGAATTAATTTACCATGTAGATCAATCCAATGCAATCATCTTCAATGCTTTGACGTTTACTCATATTTTAAGATGAATGAACAGACTCCTACTTGGACATGCCCAATATGTCATAAAATACTTGATTCATGGGAAGAAATTGTAGTTGATGGGTAAGTAAATGATACAAGCACCAATTAATTTTTATCAAGCGAGAGGTTGTTTAATAATAATAATACTTAATATTTTATTTTATATATATGTATATGTGTGTGTGTGTGTGTATATAATAAACAGTTTTTTCAACGATATATTAGCAAATACACCTGTAGAGCAAGAATGTGTTACTATTGAAGCTGATGGAAGTTGGGCAAAATCAAAAAGATCTCATAAAAGTGATACAGAAGATGCTTCACTTACTTCAGTTTCTCCAGCTAAAAAAACGAAATTAAAACAACAACAAAAACAGATTTATACAATTGATTCATCTGATAGTGAAGACAATTCATCTGAAGGTGACTCAGGTTCAAGCCCAGGCTCAGATTCATCTAATTTGTCAAATTCACCCAACGCTGATTCAGATAATTCAGATGAAAATGATTCAGATGATGAGTCAGATGACAATGATTATAAGCATGCTAAAAATAAGAATATTAAAAACAATGTTACAAATAATAGAATATTCAAAAAATCAAATAGTCCAATTTTCATCGATCTTACACAAAGCAGTAGTGACGAAGAAATTGATAACGATACGGGATTTAATAAAACCAAAGTACACAACCACATTAATAATAGCGATAATAAGTGTAAATCCAATAATGATAATTGCAATATTACCAGTAGCAGAAATAACAATAATAATAATAATAATAATAATAATATAAATGTTAATGATCATGTTAATATGAACGGCATTGGAAATATCAATGGCAATATCAATATGAACAGTAATGAAAATGTGGTCAACATGTTTGATCTAGAGTTGTTCAGGAAACACTTAATTTCAAATACTCCTCCAAAAACTAGTCCAGTATTTTCTAAACTATCGAATCTAAATACAACAGCAACGAAATTGTTAACAACAACAACATCACCGTCACCTAGTATGATGATGACATCAGTCAATACATCTGCTATAACTGTCACCTCCACCACCTCCTCCAGCAATAATTATTATTATAATAATAAAACTACAACAGCAACAGCAACAGCAACAACTGTTACTCCAATTGAATCTTCTGGCATAACCATTTCACATAATAATCAAGAGCCAATCAAGCAATAGCATCAACAACAACAACATGATACAAATTTACCAACATTTGTTCATAATGATCCAACAATTTTCCTCGCCATTTATTTGAAAATGATGAAAATATATACAATTTTGATTCTCGATTTTTTCAATTGAATTAATAATTTTTTTGATATACAGTACATATCATTGCAATTGCAATTGCAGATCAATA
Source organism: Entrophospora sp. SA101 (assembly GCA_958430865.1). Classification (NCBI taxonomy): domain Eukaryota; kingdom Fungi; phylum Glomeromycota; class Glomeromycetes; order Entrophosporales; family Entrophosporaceae; genus Entrophospora; species Entrophospora sp. SA101. The sequence continues at coordinate 31,588 of CAUDNR010000098.1, read as the reverse complement.
AATATTAATATTAATGTGAGTGTGTGCTTATTTAGTATTAGTATTAGGGAGGAAGCTATATAAAAATTTTTATTTGTGAAATACGTGTTTGGTGGGTGACACGAAAAAAAAAAATAAAAAAAAAATATTATTATTTCAATAACAGCAAACTCGCTCACACATAACATAACATAGTTAAAAATTATTTTGATTCCACCTTTAAAAATAATAAAGAAAATAAAAATAATGCCTAAAGAAACTAAAGAAAAACACAGTAAACTAAAACTCGCTATTAACCGAGAAATCACTCCTGGCTTTGTTGATACTAGTCCTAGAGGTCAAGAAATCAATGTTTCAAAGGTGCTATTGGAGCAAATCGAGAAAAAAAAGAAGTCAAAGGCGCTTACGATAGGCTCGAAAGATTTCAATCCAGTCGCTTTCTTGGATAAATTTCATGAAAAAAAAAATGCTGAAGTGGAAGGCTCACAAGCACCAGAATATAAAGTCAAGTATGATCGTGAAAAGAATGTCGTGTTGAGCAGACTTGAATATTTTAATCGTGTGTTTACATGTCAAACTGAAAAAAAGAATAAATTAAAATTGGAAAAAAGAAATGCCAAAAGAAATGTTGCTTTGCAATGTATAGAATATATTAAAAAAAGTCATCTTTTTGATACTCTGATCGCCGTAATTCAAATAGAAGATAATGTGTTTTCCACTGAAATGGAAGAAGTAAAACATTGTTCACAGGCTTTTCTTAACGCATTTCATCAAAAAATCATTATAGGAGATCAGCCTAAATACACTATAGTCACACTACCACAACCTAAGCTCAATAAAGTAGAAGATAAAATGGATGTTGATGAGCCAAATCAACAAATTGAACTTGACGGGCAAGATGATGGACAAAATGAGCAAATTAAAAGAATTGTAAAGAACAAACCAGCAAAGCGCTTTACATGCATACTTAAATATCTCGGAAATAAATTTAAATCTTGTGCATATAATACTGTTGAAGAAGCACGGAGAGAGTCGGCTGATAAATGTGTTGCCTTTCTTACACGTATCAGGCCATATGATGTTCGGCTAATCAAGGAGCTAGAATTCAAACGAAATCCTAACTTGGATAAATTAATTGACTTACATAAAATCAGAGTTGACAACTTCAATATTCATGATAAAGAATGCACAGTACCTCAATCCAAACTTTGGATTAATAGAATAACCGCTGAGAATCCAGACAAACCACCATATGTAATACTTCAAGAATTCTGTCTAAAATTCAAAATAGGACAAGTACATTTCATTCCAAACGAAGTAGGAGAAGGTAGATTCAATTATTCATTAAAAATTGATGGTAGAGAACCCGTTAGAACTTCCATGTGGTTTACCCATGAGACGGATGCTAAAAATTATGTTGCTAAAAAAGAACTAACTGCGCTTTTAAAATTGTACGAAATTAGCGAACAAGAGGAACTTTTAAGAGTCGCTAATGATTATAAATTGAAGATTGGTTTGGTCATTAAAGAATAAAATTTATAAATTTTGATATTGTTTTTTTTTAAAAAATCAAATGACATTTATTCAAAAATTGCTTTGGATAACAATTTTATATATGTTTACCAATAAGTTTTATAGTTTATGACTCTAACCTCAAAACCTGCTTTTATTTTGTGAAATTTATATAAAATCAAAATATGATCAACGAAAATCATTACCAATTACACTAATGTCCGCTATGCTCATGAGCATAGTTTTAAAAAAGAATAGAACTTTACAACAAATAATTTTTTTGAGAAAATCTCTCTATTACATTAAAATTAAAGACTTATTCTATCAACTAATAGAGCTACTTTTTAAAAAGTAGGACAGGAAATGACTTTATACTTTTAAAATTTGCACAAAATTTAGGAGGCCTTTAGACCGAGCCAACTATAGCAAATTTTAAGTACTCGATTTCTAAAGGGATACTCTTGGTAATTCTACACTTTGCTTTTGCTCTGCCAGCTATTGCAGATCGCCCAAAATTTCCTTCAGATAAAGGTTCTTTTATTTGTTTCAATGAATCTATAAGGATATATAAGAAAATCACATCTAAAATTCATTATACCAAATAATTAATTGCGTTTTAGATTTTTAAAATTTCGAAATTAATTTTTTATTGGTCCAAACTGTAATTGGGCAAAGTTAACTTTGAATTTTTATTTAAGTTAAAATAGGTTAATTGCATAGTTATTATATTAATTCAATTGTTGATTTTTTAAATTAAATAATTACTAATGCCAACTAAACAGAATCGTCAAAAGATAACAACAAAACAATGTCTTTCTTATACTATATACTAACACTAAAAATGCTAAAAACACACTTTACGATTAGTTGATAATTGAAAAAAACATTTTACGAGTTATCGTTTGTCATGTTTTTTTGTAACGGTGAAGCATCTTCTTTAAGTTTTTCGTCAATAACATAAAGAAATTAATCGCAAATTATCCTGTTTCTTTTTTAGTAGTGGTCAAAATACACTTTCAAACAAGTCTTGGACAGGGTTTTTTAACAAACGACCAATTTCCGTTTTTTTTCAATTAATGGTAACAGAGTATCATCGCCTTTGCATTTTTTCAAAAAGACAGTCAATTTTTCGTCAACAATAAGAAAATTATTATTGTGAATTATTCCGTTCCCCTTTACACTTTCAAAAAAGTCTTGCCATTTTTTTTTAAAAACGACCAACCAATTCCCGTTTTTTATTATCCACATAACGACTCTTTAATCATTATATGAAAAATATCATGATAATTTTTAGTTTTGTTCAACCAGAGAGGGCAGTTAGGAAAACTCCATTGAATGTCACCGCCAAATTAAACCTAATCATATTAACGCGAATCTCGAAGCACTTTTCGAATAGGTTGATCACTTGATTCAATCAGGTGACTTTTTGAAAAAATAAAAATAAAAATGAGGTTTTGGGAATTGAGTCAAAGCCAAATTAATTTGGCAACATGTGCAATAGACCAATTAGTAGGAGGCTATAATTCATTTGATTTGAATTTAATAATATGTAAAAAAATACAACTGAAAATTTTATTTATAATGTTAGATATTAATTCTACACAGTTTAGTTATGCTGTTGAGAAACATGGTCTGGAAATTTAGTCATTCTAATAATATTAGCTATATTTGGTGGTGGCTGGGATCTTATTTTAGATTATTAGTAGTAATTAGCTTGCCAAAACTCAACAGCAGAGTTACTGATTGTTTCGGCAAAGTTCCGCATTTTGGGGCTTTGGCAATTGGCAGAGTTTTGGCAAGGTACACACTAATTGTTTATTAGAGTTTTGGCAAAGTTTCGGCAGCCTTAGTAGTTATAGTAGTGATTCAAATATTAATATAATAGATTGTAAATATGATGAATTAGAAGTATTTATATAAATAATAATTATTTTATTTACATATACTACGTATTTGATCGCATATTTCTAAAAACCCACATAATAACAAGTTGGGTATAGTAATTACCTGTCCTGATTTGAGAGTCGTTATGTGGATAATAAAAAACGGGAATTGGTTGGTCGTTTTTAAAAAAAAATGGCAAGACTTTTTTGAAAGTGTAAAGGGGAACGGAATAATTCACAATAATAATTTTCTTATTGTTGACGAAAAATTGACTGTCTTTTTGAAAAAATGCAAAGGCGATGATACTCTGTTACCATTAATTGAAAAAAAACGGAAATTGGTCGTTTGTTAAAAAACCCTGTCCAAGACTTGTTTGAAAGTGTATTTTGACCACTACTAAAAAAGAAACAGGATAATTTGCGATTAATTTCTTTATGTTATTGACGAAAAACTTAAAGAAGATGCTTCACCGTTACAAAAAAACATGACAAACGATAACTCGTAAAATGTTTTTTTCAATTATCAACTAATCGTAAAGTGTGTTTTTAGCATTTTTAGTGTTAGTATATAGTATAAGAAAGACATTGTTTTGTTGTTATCTTTTGACGATTCTGTTTAGTTGGCATTAGTAATTATTTAATTTAAAAAATCAACAATTGAATTAATATAATAACTATGCAATTAACCTATTTTAACTTAAATAAAAATTCAAAGTTAACTTTGCCCAATTACAGTTTGGACCAATAAAAAATTAATTTCGAAATTTTAAAAATCTAAAACGCAATTAATTATTTGGTATAATGAATTTTAGATGTGATTTTCTTATATATCCTTATAGATTCATTGAAACAAATAAAAGAACCTTTATCTGAAGGAAATTTTGGGCGATCTGCAATAGCTGGCAGAGCAAAAGCAAAGTGTAGAATTACCAAGAGTATCCCTTTAGAAATCGAGTACTTAAAATTTGCTATAGTTGGCTCGGTCTAAAGGCCTCCTAAATTTTGTGCAAATTTTAAAAGTATAAAGTCATTTCCTGTCCTACTTTTTAAAAAGTAGCTCTATTAGTTGATAGAATAAGTCTTTAATTTTAATGTAATAGAGAGATTTTCTCAAAAAAATTATTTGTTGTAAAGTTCTATTCTTTTTTAAAACTATGCTCATGAGCATAGCGGACATTAGTGTAATTGGTAATGATTTTCGTTGATCATATTTTGATTTTATATAAATTTCACAAAATAAAAGCAGGTTTTGAGGTTAGAGTCATAAACTATAAAACTTATTGGTAAACATATATAAAATTGTTATCCTAAGCAATTTTTGAATAAATGTCATTTGATTTTTTAAAAAAAAACAATATCAAAAT
>CAUDNR010000098.1:0-26840 GCA_958430865.1 Entrophospora sp. SA101 | reverse complement strand
AAAGTCCGTTGTACAGAAAACGTGTCATGTCGATCATATATTAAAATCAGTCACTGTGAAATGTCGTCCGACTAATATACACATTCTACAATGTTAACACTTCTATGGTCATTTCATACAATTTTGCCGTGAATTGTCATCACTATTGGCACAAAAGAATAGTAACAAAGACATAATAAAAGAAAAAGAGTGAAATGTAAAGAAGAAAAATCACTTCAAGTTCAAATATTAGAATATTGCAAGAATTCCTTAAAAAAAATTCGGATATTATTCTAAGTTGAAGATTTTGAAGTAACTGTATTGCATTGGGTGCTTTTTCCCACTTCACTGTGGAAAAGGCTTGTTGAAATTTCTAACAAAGGGGCAGTTGCATAATTATATTATTATTTTTGTTCGTTTTATTTTTTTGGGACTTTATATACGATCGAGAATTTAATTACCAATTTCTTTTTTTTTCAAAGGAATTAATTGAAGATTATTCATATATTACTTTCAAATTGGTTTTTGGTATTATTACTTGTGTGATGCAATTTTTATTAATCCTTTACAAAAAAAAAAAAAAAAAAGGAAATATATGTCGAACGACAAACATTAACTGCCTCATTGTCTCGTCAAAGGTAATTGCGAAAGAAAGACAGAAAAAAAAGTAGTCTGTGAATGAGACGACTTCTTGATCCAGCAATTTGTATAAATTAATTAAAGGAAACAGATGTCACAAAGCCATTTCGAAGGCTATTGGAAAAAAAATCCGAGAAACAGCAACAATGGATTACAGTGTTTGTACTGAGAAAATAAGTGGCTCGCTGAAAATATTTCAGGATGCTTGTGCACTTTAGAAAAGAAATTAAGAAAGTTGAGAAAATATATAAGAATGGCTAATAAAAGATCCAGAGAAGAAGCGCATCCAAGAGAAAAGTTACCAGAACGTATTAACCCACAAAAGAAAAAATTTATCTTCACTTTTAGATATTAATCTTATATAAATGAGGAACAAGTTGCTGATATTACAAAGTACATTTGTGGCGTTGAACTGCCCCAAATAGTAATAATTACAAGTAGCCCGAGTACACGATTGAGGCGTGTCTCAGACAAAAACACAAAAATGACAGGTTCACGTTAATCACCCCATCAACGGATACAATTCCTTCTTGATTTATTTATTTCTTTATCCCGTATTTTTTATAATAGAAATAAATCGTTAGCGAGAGATCGAGATTATACATATGGAGGTTTTAATGATGAGAGTGAAGAATGAGTTGAATACCTTAAACAGTTATATGAAATCAGTAACGAGCCTGCCAAGACGAATTACGATCAGGTTCCTGATTTATAGATCGTTCCAAGAGGCTTTAAAGTCCACTCTGGCCCTGTTGTGTCTTTAAACTGAAGGATCCATATCGTATTAGAAAAACCATTCTAGTTAAAAATATTTATTGAAGTACATGCATGGTTTTTATTTTATTTGAATACACTATTAACTATTTCATGAAGAAAAAAACGCTGGTACATAATATTGTCTTGTTTTTTTATTTTTAATATAAACAAAAAAAAAATAAAATATATAAAAAATACTATTTAAGTTTACATATATATTTATATTATTAGGGTATGTTAATCCTAAGTTTAATCCCCCAAAAGAATTTTAATTTCTATAGTTGATGATTTAGCAATAATAAATAAATAAATAAATAATTTAATCCCGAAAATAATTACAGAAATTTATATATAAAATATGTATAGGATTTTGGATTGATTAAAAAAATCATTGATGGTAACTTATTAATTAATTAGTCGTTATAAAACCCACTTTAGAAATTAAGTAGATATTGTTTGATTCAAAATTGCATGGCTAATTGATTCCTCACGGGCAACCTCTTCCTCATGAACTACTTCGTGAACTATTTCTTCATGAACTACTTCCTCTTGATGTTCTTCATCCTTAACAACCTCTTCCTCGTGATGTTCTTCCTCCACTACTTGGGTTTCATGAACTTCCTCGTGATGTTCTTCCTCCACTACTTGGGTTTCATGAACTTCTTCGTGATGTTCTTTCTCCACTACTTGGTTTACATGAACTTCTTCATGATGTTCTTCTTCATGACGCTCTTCTTCATGGTGTTCTTCAAGGTGTTGTTCTTCGTGGTGTTGTTCTTCGTGACGTTCTTCCTCGTGATGTTCTTCTTCATTGGCTTCTTGATTTTCAGAGACTTTGGAATCGCTAGCTTCAGATTTAGTTTCTTCTTCTTTTGAACTTTCTATTTTATTCTCATCTTTATCTTTTACTACTTTTTTAGTGGGAGGTTTCTTCAATGGAGTTTTGGTTTTTGTTTTTGATGTAGGAGTAGTTTTAGAAGTATCTTTTGATATAGTTTTGGAATGAACACCTCCGGGAGTAGGTCGTTGAGGTTGATGAACTTTTGTACTTTTCCCATCGGTTGTAGTAGAAGTACCAGTTTTAGGTGCCGAGCTGATTTTAGACGTGGTAGTGGTCGGTGATTTTTTGGGGGCGATCTTTGTTGTTTTAGTGGCAGTGGTAGCAGCTGGCTTAGTTTTTTCTATAGATGTTGATTTTTGATGTATCGATGACGATGTAGTAGTAGTAGGTTTAGATTTATTTGAAGTAGCACCAATTTTAGACTTAGTAATAGAGGGGGAAGAAGAATTAGTTTTATTGGTAGCAGGGGATTTAGTTCTTTCTTCATTGGCTTCTTGATTTTCAGAGACTTTGGAATCGCTAGCTTCAGATTTAGTTTCTTCTTCTTTTGAACTTTCTATTTTATTCTCATCTTTATCTTTTACTACTTTTTTAGTGGGAGGTTTCTTCAATGGAGTTTTGGTTTTTGTTTTTGATGTAGGAGTAGTTTTAGAAGTATCTTTTGATATAGTTTTGGAATGAACACCTCCGGGAGTAGGTCGTTGAGGTTGATGAACTTTTGTACTTTTCCCATCGGTTGTAGTAGAAGTACCAGTTTTAGGTGCCGAGCTGATTTTAGACGTGGTAGTGGTCGGTGATTTTTTGGGGGCGATCTTTGTTGTTTTAGTGGCAGTGGTAGCAGCTGGCTTAGTTTTTTCTATAGATGTTGATTTTTGATGTATCGATGACGATGTAGTAGTAGTAGGTTTAGATTTATTTGAAGTAGCACCAATTTTAGACTTAGTAATAGAGGGGGAAGAAGAATTAGTTTTATTGGTAGCAGGGGATTTAGTTCTAGAAGCTGAACTTGTACCAAGTGTTTTAGTTGTAGATGTTGTTGGCGTTGTTGGTTTTTTTAAACTTGAAGCAATTTTAGAATTTGTTTTAGAAGGTGGGGTAATAGATGAAGGTTTTTTAATACTAGAACCGATAGTACTAGTACTTGGTTTTTTAATAGCTTTTTTTGGTCCACCATTATGACTGGTAGTGGTGGCACTGGTGGTGGATGTAGTAGTAGGCTTTGGTGTTTCTTCAGGAGCATTACTACTATTATCATTGTTGATTGTTGATGATGTTGATGTTGTTGTTGCTGTTGATTCTGATTCTATTTCTTTATGTTCTTCTTCATTAACAACAACACTCTCCTTAGTTTCTTCTTGCACAATTTCTTGCACAATTTCTTCTTGCACATTTTCTTGTATGCTTGTTTCTTGTACGCTTTCCTGCACACTTTCTTGCACACTTTCTTGCACACTTTCTTGCACACTTTCTTGCACACTTTCTTGCACTATTTCTTCTTCTTTATGGATAGCTTCTTCTTCTTCTTTAGTCTCTTCAACACTTAAAGTTATCTGTTCTGTTTCTTCTTTTTCACCATTGGAAACAGTTTCTTTTTCTTCATTAATAGCTTCTTTTTCATTTGTTGTAGTAATGCTTTCAGAAGTTGGACTAGTCGACTCTTCTTTACTACTATTGTTTTTTTCAAAAGCCGAAATTAACTTCCCAGGAATGGGACTGCGAGCACGAGGTTGGGACCGAGCAACACTTTCGTCAAGGTTATTCTCAAATTTGTCAATAAGAGACGATACAGGTTTAAGTTTTGTATGGTCAGGAATAACCATCTAATAAATATATATATTAATGTATATATTATTCAATTATTATTAATAAATATATTTTTTTGTAGTTGAATAAAAAGAAACAACACAAACCTTTTTTTCCTTTTTATAAATAATTAAATGAAATTTGAAATTTCTAATGAAATTAATATTTTTTTCAAATCCAAAAAAATAAAAATATGATAAAGAAAAAAAAAGAAACAAGTTTTTTTTTATATTGGATTACTAGTATAACACTTGAGAGAGATATGATTGTTGAACAATATAGTTTTTTTTTTTCTATCTTTTATCATCGATTTTCAAATTAAATTAGGAAATTGTGTGGCCAATTTTCTAATTATATATATAAAATAGTAAATTATCTTTATTTGAAATAAATTCAAGAGAAAAAAAACACTAGATTATCCGAGAGCATGATCGATGGATTCATTATATTATTAATATAATGAAATATAACGCCTTTACTATAATAGAATTTTAATAATATGGGAACAAAGTAATGGTGCACAGTGACGATCAATCCTACAATTATACCATTTTTATGTCTTGCTTGGCTCATGACTTGCCTAGCTGGATGGGATAATGATCATCTGATATAAATCTAAATGTGTAACGTGTAGAGTAATTGGGACCCGGACAGTCATATCACAAATGGATAAGGCTAAGCTCAAGAAACCCTTCAGAAGGACCGAAAAAATCGATTGACATGTGGACGTACACACTATTTCATATTAACAGTAATTAGTAATAGGTCACTAATACATTTTGATTATAGGTTTTGTGAATTATTTTCCTAAGCAGAAAAACTCACTCACCTTAGGTGCTTGATTTTACGGTCATCTCCTCAAAATACTCAATTTGTTACACTGACCTTTTTTTTAAAAGATAATATAACAACAAAACTTTGTTATTATTGTGAATTAGAGTCCCTATATAGATTTATAGATTTATATGTATATTTTTAATTTAAGAAAATATATACTAAACATTTTAAGCATTTTAAATGAACATGAAAAACAACAACAAAAAACAACAACAACAGAGACCTGTAAAACAAAAAATCGCCTAGTACAACATTAAAAACAAATACATTCGAGCATTGTGGATATTCATTATTATTATTACTTGTCAGAATTTGAAAAATGCTTAAAAAATTTTTGATTTTAGGAAAAAAAATTTTTAACCGTTCCATGTAATAAGGGTGTGCTTAAAGATGATTTTCATATTCTCATGTTAAAAGATTATGTTTATTGGAGAAGAGGGCGATGAAAATTATTTAGGTAATGTAGTTTGGCCAATTGGGAATTTTAATAATAATCAACAAGCGTATGTAGACATTATTAATAGTGAGGTAAAGATTATTTGGAAGGAGATTAAAATACTAAAATCTGTGATAATGTATTTTCTTCTAATTTGGTTAAATTTTTTTTATAGATAAGGTAGATTTTATTAATTATATTTATAACAAATCTTCCATTTTTTGGAAGTTATTAATTCTCAATCATTAAATGTAATAATTTGTTATTGAAGGATAAATAATATCATTAGAGAAAGATCAGTGGTAAGTGACAAATAGATGGTTAAACAGAAATAAATATCATAATTTAAAATGAGGCTTTGAGACCACATCCATTTATTTAAAAATCCTATTAAACATTTAATCGAGTAGCTTGCAAAACCTCTTCTCAAATCAGGACAGGTAATTACTATACCCAACTTGTTATTATGTGGGTTTTTAGAAATATGCGATCAAATACGTAGTATATGTAAATAAAATAATTATTATTTATATAAATACTTCTAATTCATCATATTTACAATCTATTATATTAATATTTGAATCACTACTATAACTACTAAGGCTGCCGAAACTTTGCCAAAACTCTAATAAACAATTAGTGTGTACCTTGCCAAAACTCTGCCAATTGCCAAAGCCCCAAAATGCGGAACTTTGCCGAAACAATCAGTAACTCTGCTGTTGAGTTTTGGCAAGCTAATTACTACTAATAATCTAAAATAAGATCCCAGCCACCACCAAATATAGCTAATATTATTAGAATGACTAAATTTCCAGACCATGTTTCTCAACAGCATAACTAAACTGTGTAGAATTAATATCTAACATTATAAATAAAATTTTCAGTTGTATTTTTTTACATATTATTAAATTCAAATCAAATGAATTATAGCCTCCTACTAATTGGTCTATTGCACATGTTGCCAAATTAATTTGGCTTTGACTCAATTCCCAAAACCTCATTTTTATTTTTATTTTTTCAAAAAGTCACCTGATTGAATCAAGTGATCAACCTATTCGAAAAGTGCTTCGAGATTCGCGTTAATATGATTAGGTTTAATTTGGCGGTGACATTCAATGGAGTTTTCCTAACTGCCCTCTCTGGTTGAACAAAACTAAAAATTATCATGATATTTTTCATATAATGATTAAAGAGTCGTTATGTGGATAATAAAAAACGGGAATTGGTTGGTCGTTTTTAAAAAAAAATGGCAAGACTTTTTTGAAAGTGTAAAGGGGAACGGAATAATTCACAATAATAATTTTCTTATTGTTGACGAAAAATTGACTGTCTTTTTGAAAAAATGCAAAGGCGATGATACTCTGTTACCATTAATTGAAAAAAAACGGAAATTGGTCGTTTGTTAAAAAACCCTGTCCAAGACTTGTTTGAAAGTGTATTTTGACCACTACTAAAAAAGAAACAGGATAATTTGCGATTAATTTCTTTATGTTATTGACGAAAAACTTAAAGAAGATGCTTCACCGTTACAAAAAAACATGACAAACGATAACTCGTAAAATGTTTTTTTCAATTATCAACTAATCGTAAAGTGTGTTTTTAGCATTTTTAGTGTTAGTATATAGTATAAGAAAGACATTGTTTTGTTGTTATCTTTTGACGATTCTGTTTAGTTGGCATTAGTAATTATTTAATTTAAAAAATCAACAATTGAATTAATATAATAACTATGCAATTAACCTATTTTAACTTAAATAAAAATTCAAAGTTAACTTTGCCCAATTACAGTTTGGACCAATAAAAAATTAATTTCGAAATTTTAAAAATCTAAAACGCAATTAATTATTTGGTATAATGAATTTTAGATGTGATTTTCTTATATATCCTTATAGATTCATTGAAACAAATAAAAGAACCTTTATCTGAAGGAAATTTTGGGCGATCTGCAATAGCTGGCAGAGCAAAAGCAAAGTGTAGAATTACCAAGAGTATCCCTTTAGAAATCGAGTACTTAAAATTTGCTATAGTTGGCTCGGTCTAAAGGCCTCCTAAATTTTGTGCAAATTTTAAAAGTATAAAGTCATTTCCTGTCCTACTTTTTAAAAAGTAGCTCTATTAGTTGATAGAATAAGTCTTTAATTTTAATGTAATAGAGAGATTTTCTCAAAAAAATTATTTGTTGTAAAGTTCTATTCTTTTTTAAAACTATGCTCATGAGCATAGCGGACATTAGTGTAATTGGTAATGATTTTCGTTGATCATATTTTGATTTTATATAAATTTCACAAAATAAAAGCAGGTTTTGAGGTTAGAGTCATAAACTATAAAACTTATTGGTAAACATATATAAAATTGTTATCCAAAGCAATTTTTGAATAAATGTCATTTGATTTTTTAAAAAAAAACAATATCAAAATTTATAAATTTTATTCTTTAATGACCAAACCAATCTTCAATTTATAATCATTAGCGACTCTTAAAAGTTCCTCTTGTTCGCTAATTTCGTACAATTTTAAAAGCGCAGTTAGTTCTTTTTTAGCAACATAATTTTTAGCATCCGTCTCATGGGTAAACCACATGGAAGTTCTAACGGGTTCTCTACCATCAATTTTTAATGAATAATTGAATCTACCTTCTCCTACTTCGTTTGGAATGAAATGTACTTGTCCTATTTTGAATTTTAGACAGAATTCTTGAAGTATTACATATGGTGGTTTGTCTGGATTCTCAGCGGTTATTCTATTAATCCAAAGTTTGGATTGAGGTACTGTGCATTCTTTATCATGAATATTGAAGTTGTCAACTCTGATTTTATGTAAGTCAATTAATTTATCCAAGTTAGGATTTCGTTTGAATTCTAGCTCCTTGATTAGCCGAACATCATATGGCCTGATACGTGTAAGAAAGGCAACACATTTATCAGCCGACTCTCTCCGTGCTTCTTCAACAGTATTATATGCACAAGATTTAAATTTATTTCCGAGATATTTAAGTATGCATGTAAAGCGCTTTGCTGGTTTGTTCTTTACAATTCTTTTAATTTGCTCATTTTGTCCATCATCTTGCCCGTCAAGTTCAATTTGTTGATTTGGCTCATCAACATCCATTTTATCTTCTACTTTATTGAGCTTAGGTTGTGGTAGTGTGACTATAGTGTATTTAGGCTGATCTCCTATAATGATTTTTTGATGAAATGCGTTAAGAAAAGCCTGTGAACAATGTTTTACTTCTTCCATTTCAGTGGAAAACACATTATCTTCTATTTGAATTACGGCGATCAGAGTATCAAAAAGATGACTTTTTTTAATATATTCTATACATTGCAAAGCAACATTTCTTTTGGCATTTCTTTTTTCCAATTTTAATTTATTCTTTTTTTCAGTTTGACATGTAAACACACGATTAAAATATTCAAGTCTGCTCAACACGACATTCTTTTCACGATCATACTTGACTTTATATTCTGGTGCTTGTGAGCCTTCCACTTCAGCATTTTTTTTTTCATGAAATTTATCCAAGAAAGCGACTGGATTGAAATCTTTCGAGCCTATCGTAAGCGCCTTTGACTTCTTTTTTTTCTCGATTTGCTCCAATAGCACCTTTGAAACATTGATTTCTTGACCTCTAGGACTAGTATCAACAAAGCCAGGAGTGATTTCTCGGTTAATAGCGAGTTTTAGTTTACTGTGTTTTTCTTTAGTTTCTTTAGGCATTATTTTTATTTTCTTTATTATTTTTAAAGGTGGAATCAAAATAATTTTTAACTATGTTATGTTATGTGTGAGCGAGTTTGCTGTTATTGAAATAATAATATTTTTTTTTTATTTTTTTTTTTCGTGTCACCCACCAAACACGTATTTCACAAATAAAAATTTTTATATAGCTTCCTCCCTAATACTAATACTAAATAAGCACACACTCACATTAATATTAATATTTATTGATCTGCAATTGCAATTGCAATGATATGTACTGTATATCAAAAAAATTATTAATTCAATTGAAAAAATCGAGAATCAAAATTGTATATATTTTCATCATTTTCAAATAAATGGCGAGGAAAATTGTTGGATCATTATGAACAAATGTTGGTAAATTTGTATCATGTTGTTGTTGTTGATGCTATTGCTTGATTGGCTCTTGATTATTATGTGAAATGGTTATGCCAGAAGATTCAATTGGAGTAACAGTTGTTGCTGTTGCTGTTGCTGTTGTAGTTTTATTATTATAATAATAATTATTGCTGGAGGAGGTGGTGGAGGTGACAGTTATAGCAGATGTATTGACTGATGTCATCATCATACTAGGTGACGGTGATGTTGTTGTTGTTAACAATTTCGTTGCTGTTGTATTTAGATTCGATAGTTTAGAAAATACTGGACTAGTTTTTGGAGGAGTATTTGAAATTAAGTGTTTCCTGAACAACTCTAGATCAAACATGTTGACCACATTTTCATTACTGTTCATATTGATATTGCCATTGATATTTCCAATGCTGTTCATATTGACATGGCCATTGACATTTATATTATTATTATTATTATTGTCATTTCTGCTACTTGTAATATTGCAATTATTATTGTTGGATTTAATTAAACAACCTCTCACTTGATAAAAATTAATGGGTGCTTGTACAATTTCTTCCCATGAATCAAGTATTTTATGACATATTGGGAATGTCCAAGTAGAAGTCTGCCTGTTCATTCATCTTAAAGTATGAGTAAACATCAAAACATTGAAGATGATTACATTGGATTGATCTACATGGTAAATCAATTCTACTATGTGACAACTAATAAAATGAAAACTTGCTATTTTAATAACAAACTATGGATCAAAAAAATTTTTTTATTAATTAATTATAATGTACTGTGTCCTTCAATGAAACTACACTTGAAGTCACAACAACCTCAGAATCTTGATATGATTTTTTAACTGTAAAAATATTAAAGTCAATAGATAAAAATTTATAAATGTGTCATATGTATAAATACTTTTTTAAATATAAAGTTAAATTTCTTACTTTTCTCTCAAACAATTTCTTTTGAGATATACATTCCGTTTTTAATTCTATTAACAATCTCTTCTATTGTTACCTTTTTCATTAAATATAACATAAGTATATAATCCTAAAAATGATGATATAACAATAATTAAATGTTAATAATGAAATAAAATTTTATTTTTAACAAATAAAAATATGATTTTACTTTTGAAGTATTTTCATAATAAAATTCGATCTTATTTTTGCATGATGAATCTTTTTTGCAGAGCTCCATTATATCTTGAGAATGAACTGTCCCAGGTCTATTCTTTAAACCTCTTAAGTTCTAAAAATATAAATAAAAAAATAAAGACAAATAAATGAAAAATCAATTGATATATATGTTCCTACTTAATTTCATGAGATCTAATGTGATGATAATTACAGCATCAACATTCGTTTTGTTGACTTTAATCAGACAAAGATTTGGGAAATCAATCAATGCTTCTTGCCTGTTGACATCATCTGAACAGCAAAATAGTTGTAGTTGATAAATTCCATTCAATCCTTGTAATAATTAATGAATTAATAAATCGTAAAATAATGATGATAAAAGTATAAAAATATAAAAAAGAAGTTTTTTTTAGAAGTTTGATTTTGATTGACATTCGCAATTATCACGTTTACATTTTAGTATCCACTGTTGGCAATTGGACATTACACCATGTATACCTTTTTGGTAATTTGGATGCGCCAATGTACAGTACTATTTTTTGTAATCTTAATCATCAAAAATACCAAAAATTATTTTATGATCTACTTTGCAAAAAAAAACTTTTTTTAATAAAACATGATTCAACTTAAAACAGTGTTAAATGTAATAGATAATTCAGGTGCTCTTCTTGCAGAATGTATCAGAGTAGCTCATGGTGGAAGATATGGTCGCATTGGTTGGTATATATATTTATAAAATGAATTATAATTTTTATTTGAAAAATTATTTATTTATCAAAAAAAAAAATTATTAATGGTTAAAAGAATAAAAATCAGGAGATCCAATTACAGTGGTGATTAAAAGAGCCCGTCCCATTCCACAGGTAACTTCTCAGACAGCAGCAAGTGCTGCTGCTGCAAACACTCCAGCAGGAAAATTGATGATTCGTAAGGGTGAAGTACGTAAAGCTCTTATTGTTCGGACAAGAAAGGAAACAAGAAGACCTGATGGTCGTTATATAAGATTTGATGATAATGCCTGTGTACTTATAAATAATCGTGGTGAACCATTAGGAACAAGAATACTTGGTGTTATTGGTGCTGAATTGAGAGATAAAAAATGGGGGAAGATTGTTAGTTTAGCTCAAAGAGTTGTTTAAATCCAAGTATTGTTTTTTAATATTTGCTTTTTTTTTAAATCAAACTATTCATTCTAGTCAAAATTTATTTTTTTAATATTAACAATATAAAAATAACAATAAAAGTAAATAAAAATAATAAAATATTATTTGTCAAAGAAAAATCAAGATAACAAAAAGTGTGGTTTGATGGGGTAAAAGATTAATCTCCATCAAAATCAAATCCGCCTCCATCACCAAAATTTCCATATCCATTACCACACCAAGAGAATCATTTAATGAAGTTATGTCAAAAGCATCACCTCCAGAGCCCCATTTATTTTTAAATTAAATTAATAATAAATATAAATTGATGATCAATCTATTAATTAGTCAAAATCAAAAACTAGATCTTGCAATAATTAATTTAGTAGATAGCTTTAAAAAGATATGGAAATTAAAATGTTATCAACGATTTGATAAATATGTAAATGAAAAGACATTTGGGCATAATATTGTGGATAAAATAATTGATTTCATATTCTATGATATAGTTGCAGAATCTAAATGGTAACTCATGAGTTTATTAATCATAATATTAATCATAATGATGTATCATAGATATTAGAGGCCTGCATCGGATTGGGTCCCGTGTTTTAACCCGACCCGAACCCGAAAGTCGGGTTCGGGTTGGGCGGGTTTGGTCTTGATGTCAAATAACTGCGGGTTGGGTTCGGTTTGTAACTTACAACAATTAATGACCCGAACTTGACCCGAATTTAAATAATTTCTTGGCAAAAAAAAAAATTCTTTAATATATATATATTAATAAATATAATTTTTTTTTATGATAAATTTTTAATATAAATTTTTAATGATAATAAGTTTTTTTTAATGATAATAAATTTATGATAATAAGTTTTTATATTTTCAAATAATTTAAATATATATATTATATTTTCAAATTAAATATACATTTCACACTTTTTCAAATCAATGTCAAATACATTATCCACAAGCCAAATATCATCAAAAATACTGGCTGGAGAATTATTATGTAAAGATAAAATTGGCAGAAAAAGTGATGTTTGGTTAAGATTTGCTGAAGTTTTTGATAAAGAGGATAAGTCTTGTGGTTATGTTATTTGTAAGAATTGTCAGCATTTATATAAATATAATTCAAAAGAAGGGACTTCTAATTTAATATGTCATGTTTGTAGTAGCTCAACAAGTAATCAAAGAAATATCACATCTTTTTTAACAAAGAAAATAATTCCTACAAAAGTCAAAGAAGATCCAACAAAAAAAATAGTTAATTTTGTTTGTAAAGATTTATGTCCATTTGAAACAATTGTGGGTTTAGGGTTTCAAGAATTGGCACAAGAATTTATTAAGATTGGATCAATTTATGGAAATGTATCCATTGAAGAATTACTTCCACATCCAACCACAATTTCCAGAAACACATTAAAGGAGGCAGAGTTAGTTAAATCAGCTTTGGCAGAAAGTTTATTGGAATTTTTTCGAATTTCTGGTGGAGCTTTTACCACAGATTGTTGGACAGATAATTATAGGAAGATTAGTTATGTTTCTTTGACAGTGCACTTTATTGATAATTGGGATTTAAAAGAATATGTACTTGCTGTATCTAAATTTCCAGAAATTAGCCATACATCAGATATTATACAAAGAACTATTTTTTCATTATTAAGAGGGTATAATCTTCAACCTGAAAGTAATTTACTTTTGTAACAGATTCTGGTGCAAACTTTGTGGCAGCTTTTCGAAATTATAGGCATTTATCATGTATAGCTCACAGGTATGTATTACTTTATTTATTTAAATTATAAAAAATATAAATAAAATCGTGTTACAACATCATTTAATAAAAAACGGGTTGAGTTCGGGTTTGGATTGAAATTTTTTGTATACAAGTCGGGTTCGGGTTGAGATTTTATAATTTTTTGTGTACAAGTCGGGTTCGAGTTGAGATTTTTATAATTTTTTTGTGTACAAGTCGGGTTCGGGTTGCCAATTATAAATTTGTACGGGTTCGGGTTGGGTATTTATTCAATTATGATGACCCGTGCAGGCCTCTAATAGATATTACATATGTTAATACATATGTATTATTATTTAAAGGGATGGATGTCCAGCACAGTCTATTAAATTCAGAAATGCCACCCAAAATATAACTAGGTATCCAGATTTTTATGCTTATGAGGAAAACTATGGGTATTTCTTTAATCATGAATATTTATTTCTAGAGATCAGTAATAGTCCCTGGGCTACTGGGCATGATCACATTAAACATGTAAATGAGGATAGGTTTAGATTATAGCTGGATGGGATAATGATCATCTGATATAAATCTAAATGTGTAACGTGTAGAGTAATTGGGACCCGGACAGTCATATCACAAATGGATAAGGCTAAGCTCAAGAAACCCTTCAGAAGGACCGAAAAAATCGATTGACATGTGGACGTACACACTATTTCATATTAACAGTAATTAGTAATAGGTCACTAATACATTTTGATTATAGGTTTTGTGAATTATTTTCCTAAGCAGAAAAACTCACTCACCTTAGGTGCTTGATTTTACGGTCATCTCCTCAAAATACTCAATTTGTTACACTGACCTTTTTTTTAAAAGATAATATAACAACAAAACTTTGTTATTATTGTGAATTAGAGTCCCTATATAGATTTATAGATTTATATGTATATTTTTAATTTAAGAAAATATATACTAAACATTTTAAGCATTTTAAATGAACATGAAAAACAACAACAAAAAACAACAACAACAGAGACCTGTAAAACAAAAAATCGCCTAGTACAACATTAAAAACAAATACATTCGAGCATTGTGGATATTCATTATTATTATTACTTGTCAGAATTTGAAAAATGCTTAAAAAATTTTTGATTTTAGGAAAAAAAATTTTTAACCGTTCCATGTAATAAGGGTGTGCTTAAAGATGATTTTCATATTCTCATGTTAAAAGATTATGTTTATTGGAGAAGAGGGCGATGAAAATTATTTAGGTAATGTAGTTTGGCCAATTGGGAATTTTAATAATAATCAACAAGCGTATGTAGACATTATTAATAGTGAGGTAAAGATTATTTGGAAGGAGATTAAAATACTAAAATCTGTGATAATGTATTTTCTTCTAATTTGGTTAAATTTTTTTTATAGATAAGGTAGATTTTATTAATTATATTTATAACAAATCTTCCATTTTTTGGAAGTTATTAATTCTCAATCATTAAATGTAATAATTTGTTATTGAAGGATAAATAATATCATTAGAGAAAGATCAGTGGTAAGTGACAAATAGATGGTTAAACAGAAATAAATATCATAATTTAAAATGAGGCTTTGAGACCACATCCATTTATTTAAAAATCCTATTAAACATTTAATCGAGTAGCTTGCAAAACCTCTTCTCAAATCAGGACAGGTAATTACTATACCCAACTTGTTATTATGTGGGTTTTTAGAAATATGCGATCAAATACGTAGTATATGTAAATAAAATAATTATTATTTATATAAATACTTCTAATTCATCATATTTACAATCTATTATATTAATATTTGAATCACTACTATAACTACTAAGGCTGCCGAAACTTTGCCAAAACTCTAATAAACAATTAGTGTGTACCTTGCCAAAACTCTGCCAATTGCCAAAGCCCCAAAATGCGGAACTTTGCCGAAACAATCAGTAACTCTGCTGTTGAGTTTTGGCAAGCTAATTACTACTAATAATCTAAAATAAGATCCCAGCCACCACCAAATATAGCTAATATTATTAGAATGACTAAATTTCCAGACCATGTTTCTCAACAGCATAACTAAACTGTGTAGAATTAATATCTAACATTATAAATAAAATTTTCAGTTGTATTTTTTTACATATTATTAAATTCAAATCAAATGAATTATAGCCTCCTACTAATTGGTCTATTGCACATGTTGCCAAATTAATTTGGCTTTGACTCAATTCCCAAAACCTCATTTTTATTTTTATTTTTTCAAAAAGTCACCTGATTGAATCAAGTGATCAACCTATTCGAAAAGTGCTTCGAGATTCGCGTTAATATGATTAGGTTTAATTTGGCGGTGACATTCAATGGAGTTTTCCTAACTGCCCTCTCTGGTTGAACAAAACTAAAAATTATCATGATATTTTTCATATAATGATTAAAGAGTCGTTATGTGGATAATAAAAAACGGGAATTGGTTGGTCGTTTTTAAAAAAAAATGGCAAGACTTTTTTGAAAGTGTAAAGGGGAACGGAATAATTCACAATAATAATTTTCTTATTGTTGACGAAAAATTGACTGTCTTTTTGAAAAAATGCAAAGGCGATGATACTCTGTTACCATTAATTGAAAAAAAACGGAAATTGGTCGTTTGTTAAAAAACCCTGTCCAAGACTTGTTTGAAAGTGTATTTTGACCACTACTAAAAAAGAAACAGGATAATTTGCGATTAATTTCTTTATGTTATTGACGAAAAACTTAAAGAAGATGCTTCACCGTTACAAAAAAACATGACAAACGATAACTCGTAAAATGTTTTTTTCAATTATCAACTAATCGTAAAGTGTGTTTTTAGCATTTTTAGTGTTAGTATATAGTATAAGAAAGACATTGTTTTGTTGTTATCTTTTGACGATTCTGTTTAGTTGGCATTAGTAATTATTTAATTTAAAAAATCAACAATTGAATTAATATAATAACTATGCAATTAACCTATTTTAACTTAAATAAAAATTCAAAGTTAACTTTGCCCAATTACAGTTTGGACCAATAAAAAATTAATTTCGAAATTTTAAAAATCTAAAACGCAATTAATTATTTGGTATAATGAATTTTAGATGTGATTTTCTTATATATCCTTATAGATTCATTGAAACAAATAAAAGAACCTTTATCTGAAGGAAATTTTGGGCGATCTGCAATAGCTGGCAGAGCAAAAGCAAAGTGTAGAATTACCAAGAGTATCCCTTTAGAAATCGAGTACTTAAAATTTGCTATAGTTGGCTCGGTCTAAAGGCCTCCTAAATTTTGTGCAAATTTTAAAAGTATAAAGTCATTTCCTGTCCTACTTTTTAAAAAGTAGCTCTATTAGTTGATAGAATAAGTCTTTAATTTTAATGTAATAGAGAGATTTTCTCAAAAAAATTATTTGTTGTAAAGTTCTATTCTTTTTTAAAACTATGCTCATGAGCATAGCGGACATTAGTGTAATTGGTAATGATTTTCGTTGATCATATTTTGATTTTATATAAATTTCACAAAATAAAAGCAGGTTTTGAGGTTAGAGTCATAAACTATAAAACTTATTGGTAAACATATATAAAATTGTTATCCAAAGCAATTTTTGAATAAATGTCATTTGATTTTTTAAAAAAAAACAATATCAAAATTTATAAATTTTATTCTTTAATGACCAAACCAATCTTCAATTTATAATCATTAGCGACTCTTAAAAGTTCCTCTTGTTCGCTAATTTCGTACAATTTTAAAAGCGCAGTTAGTTCTTTTTTAGCAACATAATTTTTAGCATCCGTCTCATGGGTAAACCACATGGAAGTTCTAACGGGTTCTCTACCATCAATTTTTAATGAATAATTGAATCTACCTTCTCCTACTTCGTTTGGAATGAAATGTACTTGTCCTATTTTGAATTTTAGACAGAATTCTTGAAGTATTACATATGGTGGTTTGTCTGGATTCTCAGCGGTTATTCTATTAATCCAAAGTTTGGATTGAGGTACTGTGCATTCTTTATCATGAATATTGAAGTTGTCAACTCTGATTTTATGTAAGTCAATTAATTTATCCAAGTTAGGATTTCGTTTGAATTCTAGCTCCTTGATTAGCCGAACATCATATGGCCTGATACGTGTAAGAAAGGCAACACATTTATCAGCCGACTCTCTCCGTGCTTCTTCAACAGTATTATATGCACAAGATTTAAATTTATTTCCGAGATATTTAAGTATGCATGTAAAGCGCTTTGCTGGTTTGTTCTTTACAATTCTTTTAATTTGCTCATTTTGTCCATCATCTTGCCCGTCAAGTTCAATTTGTTGATTTGGCTCATCAACATCCATTTTATCTTCTACTTTATTGAGCTTAGGTTGTGGTAGTGTGACTATAGTGTATTTAGGCTGATCTCCTATAATGATTTTTTGATGAAATGCGTTAAGAAAAGCCTGTGAACAATGTTTTACTTCTTCCATTTCAGTGGAAAACACATTATCTTCTATTTGAATTACGGCGATCAGAGTATCAAAAAGATGACTTTTTTTAATATATTCTATACATTGCAAAGCAACATTTCTTTTGGCATTTCTTTTTTCCAATTTTAATTTATTCTTTTTTTCAGTTTGACATGTAAACACACGATTAAAATATTCAAGTCTGCTCAACACGACATTCTTTTCACGATCATACTTGACTTTATATTCTGGTGCTTGTGAGCCTTCCACTTCAGCATTTTTTTTTTCATGAAATTTATCCAAGAAAGCGACTGGATTGAAATCTTTCGAGCCTATCGTAAGCGCCTTTGACTTCTTTTTTTTCTCGATTTGCTCCAATAGCACCTTTGAAACATTGATTTCTTGACCTCTAGGACTAGTATCAACAAAGCCAGGAGTGATTTCTCGGTTAATAGCGAGTTTTAGTTTACTGTGTTTTTCTTTAGTTTCTTTAGGCATTATTTTTATTTTCTTTATTATTTTTAAAGGTGGAATCAAAATAATTTTTAACTATGTTATGTTATGTGTGAGCGAGTTTGCTGTTATTGAAATAATAATATTTTTTTTTTATTTTTTTTTTTCGTGTCACCCACCAAACACGTATTTCACAAATAAAAATTTTTATATAGCTTCCTCCCTAATACTAATACTAAATAAGCACACACTCACATTAATATTAATATTTATTGATCTGCAATTGCAATTGCAATGATATGTACTGTATATCAAAAAAATTATTAATTCAATTGAAAAAATCGAGAATCAAAATTGTATATATTTTCATCATTTTCAAATAAATGGCGAGGAAAATTGTTGGATCATTATGAACAAATGTTGGTAAATTTGTATCATGTTGTTGTTGTTGATGCTATTGCTTGATTGGCTCTTGATTATTATGTGAAATGGTTATGCCAGAAGATTCAATTGGAGTAACAGTTGTTGCTGTTGCTGTTGCTGTTGTAGTTTTATTATTATAATAATAATTATTGCTGGAGGAGGTGGTGGAGGTGACAGTTATAGCAGATGTATTGACTGATGTCATCATCATACTAGGTGACGGTGATGTTGTTGTTGTTAACAATTTCGTTGCTGTTGTATTTAGATTCGATAGTTTAGAAAATACTGGACTAGTTTTTGGAGGAGTATTTGAAATTAAGTGTTTCCTGAACAACTCTAGATCAAACATGTTGACCACATTTTCATTACTGTTCATATTGATATTGCCATTGATATTTCCAATGCTGTTCATATTGACATGGCCATTGACATTTATATTATTATTATTATTATTGTCATTTCTGCTACTTGTAATATTGCAATTATTATTGTTGGATTTAATTAAACAACCTCTCACTTGATAAAAATTAATGGGTGCTTGTACAATTTCTTCCCATGAATCAAGTATTTTATGACATATTGGGAATGTCCAAGTAGAAGTCTGCCTGTTCATTCATCTTAAAGTATGAGTAAACATCAAAACATTGAAGATGATTACATTGGATTGATCTACATGGTAAATCAATTCTACTATGTGACAACTAATAAAATGAAAACTTGCTATTTTAATAACAAACTATGGATCAAAAAAATTTTTTTATTAATTAATTATAATGTACTGTGTCCTTCAATGAAACTACACTTGAAGTCACAACAACCTCAGAATCTTGATATGATTTTTTAACTGTAAAAATATTAAAGTCAATAGATAAAAATTTATAAATGTGTCATATGTATAAATACTTTTTTAAATATAAAGTTAAATTTCTTACTTTTCTCTCAAACAATTTCTTTTGAGATATACATTCCGTTTTTAATTCTATTAACAATCTCTTCTATTGTTACCTTTTTCATTAAATATAACATAAGTATATAATCCTAAAAATGATGATATAACAATAATTAAATGTTAATAATGAAATAAAATTTTATTTTTAACAAATAAAAATATGATTTTACTTTTGAAGTATTTTCATAATAAAATTCGATCTTATTTTTGCATGATGAATCTTTTTTGCAGAGCTCCATTATATCTTGAGAATGAACTGTCCCAGGTCTATTCTTTAAACCTCTTAAGTTCTAAAAATATAAATAAAAAAATAAAGACAAATAAATGAAAAATCAATTGATATATATGTTCCTACTTAATTTCATGAGATCTAATGTGATGATAATTACAGCATCAACATTCGTTTTGTTGACTTTAATCAGACAAAGATTTGGGAAATCAATCAATGCTTCTTGCCTGTTGACATCATCTGAACAGCAAAATAGTTGTAGTTGATAAATTCCATTCAATCCTTGTAATAATTAATGAATTAATAAATCGTAAAATAATGATGATAAAAGTATAAAAATATAAAAAAGAAGTTTTTTTTAGAAGTTTGATTTTGATTGACATTCGCAATTATCACGTTTACATTTTAGTATCCACTGTTGGCAATTGGACATTACACCATGTATACCTTTTTGGTAATTTGGATGCGCCAATGTACAGTACTATTTTTTGTAATCTTAATCATCAAAAATACCAAAAATTATTTTATGATCTACTTTGCAAAAAAAAACTTTTTTTAATAAAACATGATTCAACTTAAAACAGTGTTAAATGTAATAGATAATTCAGGTGCTCTTCTTGCAGAATGTATCAGAGTAGCTCATGGTGGAAGATATGGTCGCATTGGTTGGTATATATATTTATAAAATGAATTATAATTTTTATTTGAAAAATTATTTATTTATCAAAAAAAAAAATTATTAATGGTTAAAAGAATAAAAATCAGGAGATCCAATTACAGTGGTGATTAAAAGAGCCCGTCCCATTCCACAGGTAACTTCTCAGACAGCAGCAAGTGCTGCTGCTGCAAACACTCCAGCAGGAAAATTGATGATTCGTAAGGGTGAAGTACGTAAAGCTCTTATTGTTCGGACAAGAAAGGAAACAAGAAGACCTGATGGTCGTTATATAAGATTTGATGATAATGCCTGTGTACTTATAAATAATCGTGGTGAACCATTAGGAACAAGAATACTTGGTGTTATTGGTGCTGAATTGAGAGATAAAAAATGGGGGAAGATTGTTAGTTTGGCTCAAAGAGTTGTTTAAATCCAAGTATTGTTTTAATATTCACTTTTTTTTAAAATCAAACTATTCATTTCTAGTCAAAATTTATTTTTTTTATATTAACAATATAAAAATTACAATAAAGTAAATAAAAATAATAAAATATTATTTGTCAAAGAAAAATCAAGATAATAAAAAGTGTGGTTTGATGGGGTAAAAGATTAAAAATCTTCACCAAAATCAAATCCGCCTCCATCACCAAAATTTCCATATCCATTACCACATGAAGAGAATCATTTAATGAAGTTATGTCAAAAGCATCACCTCCAGAACCCATTGATTTTTAAATTAAATTAATAATAAATATAAAATGATGATCAATCTATTAATTAATCCAACATATTTACAATGTCAAAGCCTCCATTAAAGTTACCACCATCAAAATTTCCATCAAATTCATTGTTGAAATAACCACCAAAAGCACCATTGAAATTGTCACAATCACCATTATTGTCACCATCATCATAACCACTGTAATTATTGTTACCATCATTGTAACCACCACAACCATCATAATTATTGGCATCATCACAATTATTGCCACCACCACTACAATCATCTACATCATCTAAATTATCACCATTTTCATTGTTTTCATCATCATCATTATTTTCATAATCTACATTGTTGTCTACATCATCTTCATCACATTCATTGTCATTCAAATCATCTTTGTCATATTCATTGTCATATTCATCATCTTCATCATCTACATTGTCATCTGCATCATCATCCACATCATCATCATTATCTCATCTATTTCATCCTTATCTTCATCCTTCATCATCTTTCGTTTATTTCATCTTCATCTTCATCTTCATCATTGTTGTCATCATCTTCAACATCATCATCTACATTTCTGCTAATAATTCAACATTTTCAACATCTTCATCATTGTTGTCATCATCTTCAACATAATCATCTACATTTCTGCTAATAATTCAACATTTTCAACATCTTCATTCAGTATTATTAAAGTTTACTGCTAATGAATTACTATCATCTTGGTTATCCCATAATTTTGTGCAGATACATCATCTTGATTTGGATCTTGCTGGTCTATTTGTATGTTTGGTTGCAGCTGATGTTTTGTCTTTATACTCTTTGTTTCTGGAGTTTTGGTTGGGCTGTGATTTTTTCTGAATTTTCAGTTGGACTTTTCTTATCTATTATTATTTGATGCTGGTTGTAAAACATTATTATTTGTAATTCGTGGTTGAGGAAAAGGAAGTTGTTATGGTCTCTTTTGTTGTGGTGGTCGTTTTTGTTTTTGTGGTTGTTTCTTTGGTTGTGGTTGTTTCTTTGGTTGAGATCCTTGTAATTTGGTAGTTTTTGTTTTATGGTTTTTGCTTTTGTGGCTGTTGAAATTCAAGAGGTTTTTGTACTTTGGGTGTTTTTTGTTTTATGGCTGTTGAGACTCAATAGGTTTTTTTGTATCCTTGGTGGTTTTGTTTTACAGGTTTCTTTTGCTGAAGTTCAATGGAGGGATGATATTTGTTCATTTAATGGCTCTTGATGGTCTCTTTTTTTTAGATTTTCTTATTTGTTGTATATAAATTTTCTGATGATGGTTGTCTTTGATGTTAAGTATTATTGGTAGTAGTAATATTAACATTAATTGTTGGAATTTCTGTTTGTTGTGATTGTTGTACCTTCTTTCCAGGTTGTGATGGTAAGGTTTTTTGTAGATGTTGTGGTTGTTGTTGTGACAGTGGTGGTAATATTTGTTGTTGTGGTTGTTGTAGTTGTGTTGTTTATACAGTATTATTTGTAATGATGGTGGTCCTGTAAGTGTATGTGCAAAACCCTGAATCATTGGGTCACAAACTATTTTTAATAAATAAATAAAGTGATCAAAATTATTACATAAATATTATAATTATAACAAAAAATTAATGTGATAATAAGTTAAACTCATCAACATCCGTTGCTTTTACACCAATAGCTGCTGCTTTTACAATTGATACAGGCTCTTTATTTACAATAATCTAATAAATAAATATGACCAACCAATCAATCAATCATATTATATTAATTATTTGATTAATTATTTACTTTTTTAAAAAAATTACCTGTTGATGATGTTGTTGACAAGTTTGAGTTTGATCATTATAATTTTGATTATTCATCCCATTACTCTGTAGCAATAAATCATATACCACCACCACTATAACAATGAACTTCAATTATAATACAGATCCTAATGCAGTCATCCCTCATTCTACACAAAATCTTGCCATGACAATATAGAAGTTTGCCTAACTACTAAATTTCTGCAATAGTTTCGGCTTTCATGCAGGTAAAATGCCGAAACTAAATCTATCGTAGCGGACATTTACATAATTGGTAAAATTTCATCAATTATAGTAATAGATCATATTTTGATTTTATCACGGGTAAATTTTTTGTTACACGTAAATTTATAAATGCGCACATTCAAATAATAAAAATAATAAATGTTTAACATCACAATTGTATACATCAATTTTATTTCAATAATAATGATTTCTCCATGTTGTCCATCAAAAAAACTGTTGTTACAACCCATTTTTTTCATGTGGATCACTTGAAAAGGAAACCATTAGTTTTATGAATGATGGATGTAATTAAACATTGCAGTCCATGGTTTTCTCTGATTAGTTGATGCATTGTGCATCAACATTAATATTACCAATTACAATCAACCAATAACAATAGAAGTCGAAATTTGTATCATGGGGATATCTAATTTTCCATAATTCATTAATACTAAGATTATAACATATATATAAATTTTGGACCCTTATAATTTCACAAGTAGATATTAAATTTATTCTTATTATTCTTATTTATTTTCCTATTTTTAACAATGCATATCCATTTTTATTATTTTGAAGGAAATTAATTAACTCCGAAGGAAAATCTTCATCACATTTACATTATTAAAGTATATTCATTCCTTTAAATTTTAACTTCGTTGTTTGAGGTTTTGGTTTTTTGGAAGAGGTTTATGTACTCAAAAAAGTCATCATTTTCTTTATCATCATTGCTCGTTTTTCTTTTCCTTAAACAATCAATGAATGCCAGATCACTAATTGATTTGGTACTACATAAATTTTCCAGACTTTTAATAATTCAAAGCTGGATAAATGGAAGATAATAAATACAAGTTGTATTAATTATGATGATAATTATATGAAAAATACCTTTGCAGTCAAAACTTCATTAATGATGATAATTAAATTGTCTACTTCAGGGTTGTGGTCCATTGATGGTCTATTGGTGTAACATTCTAGCCATATTTAGTAATTTATTAATGGCAATGGACCAGTCCAAAGTCCAATAGTTCTCAATGGACCAGTCAATTTGCCAACCCTGTCTACTTCATCAAGCATAGCAGGGATATTGCTAGTAATAGATCTTTGAAAACAACACGTGTAACCAGACGGGATATCCATAACCAAAACTTGTATATATTGTGCTTTTAATATAATGGAAGAATAAATATGAAAAAAAAAATCGAGAAAACCATATTGTTGCAAAGGTATTTACCTGAATACAAGAATCCTACAATTTCAATTTGTCAAGATTTTATAAAATTTAAGCATTTGATTTTAATTTTTTGAAGAAGCATATCCCTCATGATCTTGGCATCTTTAATACACCATCTGAAAGGTTTAGTTCCGTTTTCTCCTAACCAACACTTCCTTCATCACTCAGTGTAATTTCATTAGTTGATCCCAACTCACGACCAACTCCATCACATTTTCTGCCAAAGAACATGCCAGTATTTTACTATTCCTTCCAGAATTTTTTCTTTTGCTTAATGCATGTGAATAACCTTCGCCTCTGAAAAGCAAATTTTATATATAAAGGTTTGGATAAATGAATATTTTGGAAATAAAATAAAATGTTGCTCACCTAATAAATTCCATTTTATCAATATCTATAAAACAAGCATCTAGAATAATGCACCATATGTTTGTGAGGAACCAACCTTCATTTTTATTTATTTAACTAGAGTGATGATGAGTGGCAATTAAGGATGGTATCTAACATGTTGTAAATGATTGAAGGGTACAGTCCACACTGTCTATATCGGATCATTGGGACCAGGAAATTTGTCCGTTATAGAGAGAATCTGGTATAGAAAATTGTACTACATTAAGTCATATGGAATAAAAATATTTTTTTATTTTGCGATTACGGGTAATGGTAATTTTTTATATAATTTAGATTTGGGGAGATCGCATTTTATTTCAGATCACGTGAATCCGTTATAGGCAGTGTTGATTTATATGTAAGTCATATGAAGTGATTTTCAGATACAATCCGTTATACGTAATAAAAAGTTTAATTAATAATATCCGTTATAGAAAGAGATTTCAAATAGTAAAAAACCAGGACCAAACTTTTAATCCGTTATAGAGAAAAATCCGTTATAGAAAGATCCATAGACTGTATATACCATGGTATATTCCACTAATATGTAATAATATAACAATTTTGATTTGAATATTTATTTATAAAAAATACTAATTGCATAATAAACTTATGTTATAATTCTTGATTGTTATTACTATCTTCTAAATTAATCAATTCATCAAGATCATTATCATCATCATAATTTTCACCATCATAATTATAGTCATTATAATTGAAAACCAAGTCATTGTCAATTTCTTCATTTTCAAATGCTTCCCAAAATAGTGGTTTTGGTAAAGTAACCATGAAATCCAACCATCACTTGTTATACAGACATATTTTGATTTTTCAATTTGATTATTATTATTTTCAGTTATTTATCATTTAACAATTTGATAATGAGTGCTTTTCTAAATGGTAATTCATAAGCAGGATGAATTTTTTTACAAAAATTGATAAAATACTGATTTTCTACAATTGATAAGTGGAGGCCACTACCAAAAATTGCTAGAGATAAATTGTCTAATTCTTCTTTTTCTTTAATTGAGCATTTATCAATGAACCCTTCCATGACTTTTTGTTTATTTTTTCATAAATATTATCAAAATCTTTCCTTTTAGTTTTATTTTTTAATTCATTTGGTGTGCTATTACAAGAAAGTAAATGTTTAATCATGCAAAGAGGTTGTTCATCAAAAGCATGTTGACAATAATTACAAGAAGCTATATAATACTTGCTTGTTATTGTATAATTAATTAAAGTAAAAAAATAAAACTTTTTTTGATTATAATCAAATTAATTTAAGAATGCCAATAAAAAATGATTTTTGATTTTTGAAACATAATATATTTTTTTAGACTTTTCCAAAAATAATATATTTGCAAATTGCGGCACAACGATCTTTACCATTAATATTAATTTCTTATGAGTTTGTTTATTTGTTTTGTCGTGACACACAAAGAATGAAACCTTAAGCAAACAAGCAAACAAACAAACATACAAACAAATTTAATTCTCTTTCCGTCTATATTTGGATTTTTAATATAGCCTTTTACAAAATTAGAAATTTGCATTTGAATTAACAATGTTTGAAAAAATAAATGCACAAAAATTTTGATAAAAGTCACGTGAGAAATCCAAAATTGGAAGGGTCGTCTATAATATTTATATTCTGCCAAATTATTAGATTTGTTTAGCACGTGACCGTCCATTGCATCATTTGACTTTTATAGCACCGGTAAAACTCTATCGTAGCAACAAATCATATTAATGCATATCTTAAAAAATATCGAGGACATTTTTTCTTTTTAAAAAAATTTAGGAGCACGTGACTTTTAAGCATACTGTGTATAGTGCAGGACACCTAGTCCCGCAACTTTTTATTGGTCTTGTATATCCTTTAGTATACCAGAAATGGAAATGTAA
>CAUDNR010000097.1:0-35154 GCA_958430865.1 Entrophospora sp. SA101 | reverse complement strand
TTTTTTTTCTTAATTAAAAGAAAAAAAGATCCTTCGCAAAGAAGAACCCGTGTGAATCAAAAGCCATTTGCGAATTTCGATTATTAAAATTTTTTGTCCTGATCTTTTCCTCGTGTTTTTTTTCATCTATCGCTATAGAAGAATAAGCTTCATGCAAACATCAAAAGTCATTTACAAATTTCGATTGTTTTAAGAAAAATCAACCAAGCTTTTTTTTTTCTTAATCAATCGACGTATTTTATTTGTTTTTCCCGAAAGGAACGATTTTATTGTTTTCTCCAAAAGGAAATCAGATCATCATCCACTATCCTTCAAATGGTCAAAATCAAAGTTTTTTCTTATCCAGATCACCCACTATCCTCAAATGGTCAAAATCCAAAAAAAAATTTAATTCAACACAAACAATCAAAAAAATTTTGCACATATTGTTTTGTTTATCGATCATTTTTTTTTAAATTGACAAAACGAAACGATTTTATTGTTTTCTCCAAAAGGAAATTAGATCACCCACCATCTTTCAAATGGTCAAAATCAAAAAAGATTGAAAGGAAATTAAAATTTTTTCTTATCCAGATCACCCACTATCTCTCAAACAGTCAAAATCCAAAAATAAAAAATTTCATTCAGTATGAACAATCAAAAAAATTTGCACATTTGTTTGTTTATCGATCATTTTAAATTAACGAAATAAAACGTTTTTGAACCTTGGTCTCGTGACCAGAAAATATCACAAACATGTTGTGTGACGAGCCTTTGACGATCCGAGGTAAAGGTTCCAAGACAAAGGCCATCAGTTTTTGGTCATTTTGAACGGTCCAAACGTCTGAGCAAGACGAAGACCTAACGATGGACAGCGGTCAACACCACGCAAAAACATCTAAAGCGAAACACGATTTCCTTTCAGTCAAGTATCTGTTTCGCTCAAACCTGACGTTTTGAACCAAAACAGATAAGTTTTTCAATTCACAAATCATGATAAACAGATAGCAATTGGGTTTCGCACAATACGGTGACGTAAAAATAACCACAACCATTTATCATTTTTTTGGGAAACGAAAATATTTTGTTCAAATTTCAATTTCATTAATTATTAACAAATTTCAAATCATTTTGCAAATCATTTCAAGCCAGCGCAGCAAAAAAAAAACGACTCATCACAAAGTTTTACCCTTTGATTTTGATCTCTTCCTTCCTCAAAAATTCAGTTTAATAAAGTTAAGAAACAGAACGTTTAGAAGTTACAGTTACAGTTACGGTAACAGTTTCAGTTACAGTTACAGTTACGGTAACAGTTTCAGTTACAGTAACTGTAACTGTAACTTCTTTACAACGAAACATTTCCCGTGCAACCAAACATTTCAAAATTGGGTAAAGTCGTTAGATTAGGGAAACATACAAAAAAGGGGAAATATTACATAAAATATAAAAAATCTACACGAAAATTTGCAACATTTAGTATTAGTAAGACACCGTAACACGGCAACCTTTCTTCTTTTATATATGTTAAAAAAATAGCAATTTCTTCTTTCTCTCTGCAGAGCTCAGCAAGGAAGTGAGCGCTATGAGCAGCTAGTGAAAAATCACTGTTTTTCAAACTTAATTTTTTGGGAAGGAATTTTTTGTTTTTGTTGAGTAGTAAATTTCAAAAAATATATTTTTTATTTTTCTGAAATCGATAGCGATACACTTGATGAATTGAAATTTAATGCCTTGTCCACGTGATAAACGTTTTTTACCATTTATCATGCAAAATAATAAAATCTTTTTTTCCAAGTGAACAGAAAGAGATTTGGTTTTAGTTAATGTGATAAAGATCACTATTAACTAATATGTTTTTAATTAACAAGTTTACAACTGAAAACGCAACGTGGAGCTTTTTTCTTTTTTATTATTATTATTGTACATGCTGCGCTACTCAAGAACCAAAATCTATTAAAGTTAAGTTTGATTTGGATTGCACCTTCTTTATCATAAAGAGTAAAAAAATCATATCACTTAGGTCAAAACAATAGTCAATTTCATTAAATTTGAAACATATAAATGGGATGGCCGTCCTCATATTTTTTCGTAACACCAACATAGAATTTAACGTTCTTTTTATTTTTTTATTTTTATTTAATTAGTGATTAGATTTGTTACGCAAATAATTATTTACATATACGGAAGGAAATTATTCTGAATTATTCATGAATTTTAATTTTAATAAAAAAAGTCCAATTCATTTGAGAATTAAAATGTGTTTTTATTGCTTCGCTAAAAAATTTGAATTAACAACCTGAACCAATCAATTGCTTACTAAATTAAAGTTTTAACTTTATCACACCAAAAAAATTAAACACAATTTCATGTGAGCATTATCTAACTTGGATATGACTTATTGCACTCAAAATAATCATACTTGCTATGATCTAACTCTTTCTAAATAAACATATTGTAATAAAAAATATAATGTTATTACTTCTTATTTAGTTAGTGTTAACGCTATAATTCATTTCAACCAATCAGATTTTGACTTTTTCATAAATAATGAAATCTGATTGGTCCTTAAAAACTTAAATTTAAATTTTCTATACCATTTTAATATAAATTAATATGAGAAAAAACACTACAAACTACCTTTAACAAATTACCTTTAACGTAAAGAAAGAAATTTAATTTTGACAATTTTTAATTAGCATTTAATTTAATCAACAATCAAATTGATTGTTATACACTAAATATTACTTTGATATCAACAGAAGCCCTGCATCAAGACAACAATTTCCTGTGCAAAATGCCTTTGCTCTTACTGTGCACAAAACCCAGGGATTAACATTACCTCATGCAACTGTCAGCATTGATGAAAATATGTTCGCACCTGGTCAAGTATATGTAGCCATGAGCAGAGTGCCTTCTTGGGATTCACTTAGAATCTTAGATTTTGACTTTTCTAATATAAAAACTGATCAATCTGTAATTCAGGAGTATGCAAGATTGAAAAATGTAAACCAAAGAGGTCTTGGCCAATTAATTAATTAATATATATATTAAATATGAGAATCTCAGATTTTTTTTTGTATTACACAAATATTACTAATAAAGTTCAAAAAAGCTCACTGCGCATCCTCTGCTAAAATCTTGTTAGACTAATTATATTCACTAACATTATTTATCAATATTGAGATAAGATTACCACATTTGGACACCAGTGGATTGTATATCAAATTATTGTTTTCATTTTATTATGAATTTCAGGTATATTATGAAGACAAAATTTAATAAGTTTTGTGAAATTTCTGGATACATGGTTATGACAATTAACAAGATATTTATTGGCAAAAAGATTTATAATTCCATGTGTTGACAATTAATTTCGTGTTAACCATATGTATATATATAATTATT
This sequence comes from Entrophospora sp. SA101, assembly GCA_958430865.1. Classification (NCBI taxonomy): domain Eukaryota; kingdom Fungi; phylum Glomeromycota; class Glomeromycetes; order Entrophosporales; family Entrophosporaceae; genus Entrophospora; species Entrophospora sp. SA101. The sequence goes on along the minus strand of CAUDNR010000097.1, from coordinate 31,770 downwards.
TGCATATTGAATTAAAAAACAATAAAAATCAACCTTAATAAAATCTTAGAAATGTGAGAATTTTTTTTGTTAGAAAAGATTCAGGAAGAAGTTGCATAGCATATAAAGGATTATTAAAATCAGTGTAGTATATATTCTAAAATGAAAAAATCATATTCACACATTAAAAATAATTTACAAATTATACATAAATACATAAATTTAAAATATAATATGTAGATATAAATGATCATAATTAATCTTCCCCAAGCCATTGAGTCAACATTTCTTTAAGTTGTCCAATTTTCAATGGTTTAGTAAGATAATCATTCATGCCAGCTTCAAGACATCTATCTCTTGTGCCTTGTACTGCTGATGCTGTTAATGCTATAATTGGTATTTGTGATATTGGTGGTTCCATTGCTCTAATAGCTTTTGATGCATCAAACCCAGACATAACAGGCTATTTAATATACATACATATATAATTAATTGGTTAATTAATATTTATATAATTTCTAATATTTCTTCCAAAATAAAAACAGTTAATTACCATTGCACAATCCATTAAAATCAATGATATTTTGTTATAATTAGAATCAGAATCAGATGAAAGCCCAGCTGATTCCCCATCATATATGTTATCATCAGGTGAATCCATGCATTCTGATTTCATTAAATTAACTGCTTCTTGGCCATTTGTTGCTGATAAAGATTGATATCCTAATTTTGTTAGTTGATGTTGAATAACCTGTATATATATAAATACAATAAATATGTGTGGCATTTAAGAAATATCATTAACACTGTTATGTATATTTACACATATACCTTTAGATTGATAGGGTTATCTTCCTGTAATTTCATGGACATATTTTTCAATTAATTGATTGTCATATCAGCATCAAAAAAAATTTTTTTTTTTAAACAAGGAAATTTAAACATACCACACATAAAACACATTTGGATTTTGAAGTAGGTCTATTTCTTGATTTTGATGAACGTTCATTATTTAACGAATAGATGGATTCGCTGTCAACTGAACGCTTTAATTTTGAATTAAATTTTTCGGATTTCATACTACAATTAAACTCTGGGTTATTGCCTGATTTTTCAAAATCGTCAAAATTAGATTTTTTATCAATTAGCATTGCATCATTATCATAATTTGTTATTATTGATGTTGAATCAGCTTCTATACCAGAAGTAATGGTTTTGGTTGGTCTGTTATGATGATAATATTTTTCAACTTTCAGATCACTCAAAGGTTTCATTGGGTTGAAATTTCTAATACTATGATAGTGATAATGATTATTGTGACAATCATAATCACCATTATTAATGTCATCATTATTATTTGTGTATGGAGGTGAAGGGGATTTTGATTTGAATATTTCAGTGTTATGTAGACAGTCCAACAATCTTTTTTGCATAATAGGCTTACACAAAGCAGCAACATGACCTCTTATTTCTTTGACCATCTTCTGACCCAATAACCTACCATTAACAGACCAAAACACCATCAGTATTATACATAAATTGTCACCACAGACTCTCCGCAACTCTCTAGAAGACTGTTTGACCTCTTCAATATTTTCATCTCTAACATTGAAAAATACTATATCGTATAACAGATCTTTATTTTTTTCTTGCCACTCTTTCACAGCAATAGTACCTTTCTGACTACATTCAAATGCATCTATTCTTTCAACGCTTTCACTAATCAATTTCACCAATGAAATACGTGAATTTTCAACTGGATCCACGATCAGTACACGTTTTAATCTAACAGTTGGTTGTGGTACAAAACTGGCCATATTATCATTACTATTGATCAGATTGCTATTGTTAGTAGTAGTAGTAGTGATAATTGGAGTGACAGGTATTGCTGATAATGATAATGTTTCAACATTCCATGTAAACCAAAATTTACTTCCTTTACCCAATTCACTTTGTACATTCAATGTTCCACCATTTATTGTTACCAAATGTTTACATATTGATAATCCTAATCCTGTACCATCTTGTCTTCTCGTTAATGATGGATCACCCTGAGAAAAACTTTCCCAAATATCTTTCATAAATGATGATTCAATACTATATAAAGATAGAATTAATAAATCTTTTAAAAAAATTAAAATATATTACTCATTATTTATTTACCCAATCCCTGTATCTTTTATTTCAACAAGTAAAATGCCTTTTTTATTATTAGTAGAGTCGTTATTTTCACTAGTTTCTTCACTATTTTTTTCAGAAGTTGTAATAGAAACACTTAAAACTACTTCACCATGTTCAGTAAATATGATTCTTGAATTTTTTCATAAACAATAAATAAATAAATTTGTAAATTAATACATTTATGTATATAAACAATATCGAACAAACACTTACGAATTAGATAATAAATTCATTAAAATTTGTTGAAGTCTAGTAATTAAAAATTATATATATATTTATATTAATATTAATATATAAATATATATAAATGCATATTGTTATAAATTACCTTTCTGGATCTGATTTAACATATTTTGGTAAAGAAGCGGGATCACAACTCAAGATTAATTCAATTTTCTTATTTCCTGCTCTTTCGCCGAATATTTCAATAGTTTTCTGAATCAAATCAAATAGATCAAAAGTACGATTCATCAAGGTCACCTTTTGAGCCTCTAATTTAGCTGCATCAAGTATATCATTAACCACCGACAATACAACATCTGATGCTCTTGTCATTATTTGAATCATGTCTTTTTGATCTTCAGTCAATTTTGTATCATCAAATGCTGATAAAACTCCTATAATTGCTCCCAAAGGTGTACGTAGCTCTACACATGCGCACACACATGATTTATATATTAATTAAATACAAATCCATAATTTTAAATTAAAAAAAAAACTAATAAATCATTACCATGAGAAGTATTTGCTAAAATTTGGCTTTTAGCTTCATTGGCAGCTTTTGCAGCTTCCATTTGTGCCTCACGTTTCAATTTTTCTTCTAACAATTCAGCATGGATTATTGCCAAACCTATTTGATTAGTAATTTGTTGTAGAAATAATCTTTCTGAATTACTCCAATTAGAATTTGACGCTTTATTGGCTATTAACCATCCCCAGATATAATTCTTTACCCTTATTGGCACATTTATAATTGAAACATTGAAATCCACTATCGCAGAATAATAATCCTTGAATACAGTAGCCTCCAAATCCGAATTATTATCATTTTTTGTTTTCATAAATTCTTCAATGCTCTTCAAGGATTTCAATGCAGCCTCAATTTCGGGAGTTGGATCTGTTTCATTCAATTTTAGCAATTTATTTAATTCCTCTTCTACAACGTATCGAACTATGTGACCAGTCAGATTTTTTTCATTTGGGTTAGTAGCAGCATAAGCGGTGATAATGGAATTGTCATATTTTTGATTTTCGGCTGATACTACATATATTCTATCACAAGGTAAAACCCTGTGGATTTCTTCAATTGCAGTTGTCAAAGTTTCTTTTATGCTAATATTAGCACGGATTTTACTACTAATGGAGAACAATAATTGCTTTGTTTCAATTTGTCTACGTTGTTGAAGGATAAGTTGTTGACGAAGAAATGAAAGTTGAATGTTAACTTTTACACGTGCAACCAGCTCCCTTGCACTAAATGGTTTTGTTAAATAATCATCGGCTCCTTTTTCCAATCCTGATAAATTTACAAAAAATTTTGCTAAATATACGGATGTATGTATTTATATATGTACATATTTGTGTAAGAAAAATATACCTTCAATACTAGCATCTTCACCCGCTTTGGCAGATAATAGAATAATAGGAATCGATTGGGTTGTTATATTAGATCTTAAAGTTTGTAATAATTCATACCCGTTCATATTTGGCATCATAATATCTTTTAAACGATATAACATTGTTTGTTATTAGACAACACAAACAACAAAACAAATAATTATAATTAAAAATTTCATCTACCGACCGCTTAAAACCAAATCAGGCAATCTAGGAAGACTTTCCATGGTTCTCAGAGCATCAAATCCATCACAAGCAGTGTAAACATCAAATAGTTTACTTAACAAACTTGCAAGATAATTTCTATAAAAAGATTAAAAAATTAATAAAATAAAAATGTAAAATATAAGATAATTTGATAGTTTATTACCTCATATCATTATTATCATCGACTACTAATACTTTATATTTTTCATAAAGTTTCAATGAATCGTCATCAAAGGCCAACAGATACTTGTACTTGTTACTCAATTCTTTATCTTCTAAATCAATATTTACATCAATACTGTTATTAAAAATATGATTATTATTATTTGAATCTAGACAATTACTCGGATCAAATTTATTATATGATTTGATGTTTTCTTTTTTATCAAATGATTGAGGTTTTTGTATCCATTGATGAGACTCTTCAAGATACAAATCTTTTTCCGTGAACAATTTTTTGAAATTATTATCATAATTGTTCTCATTTTTTATAAAAAATAAAGCATTGCCATCTTCCTCTTCTTCATCACTTTTAAAATAAATTTGTTTTTGTGGCAAGTGGTCCCAGCCTGTAGGTATTAAAACTTTAAAGGTTGATCCTACATCCACTTTTGACTCGACCAAAATATCACCTCCATGTCTTATAACCAACTCCTTCACCAGCGCCAACCCAATTCCTGTTCCTTCGTGACTACGTGATTGGCGTGATTCCACTCGATAAAACCTTTGAAATAATTTTGGTTTATCACTTTCCGGTATACCCACTCCTATATATATACACTTATTTATTATTATTTTTATTTTTCAAATTGGTTTTTTTTATAATAATAAATAAAATATGATAAAAAAGTAGAAAATTAACCTGTATCAACAACTTCAAATAAAATAAATTCTTTTCCATCATTATTTTCAGGATATAAACGAACTGTCACACTTCCATTCCAGGTATGTTTAAAAGCATTGGAACCTATAAAAACAATTAATTTTATAATTGATTTTAATTTCCAAATATGAAAAATCAATACCAAATATGTGGAATGTTTTCAGTTTACTCACAAAGATTAAAAACAATTTTTTCATACATATCACGATCAATAAAAACTTTTTTTGTTAATTGATTATCAAGAGTCTTTTGGTCTGGAATATCAAGAATATAATCTAAATTCAGTGATTTAGCCATACTTTCAAAACTTGAAGCTAAATCCAATGTTAATTTCGCTATTTCTGTTTCAATAAATCTTGCATCCAATTTTCCAGCTTCAATGCGAGAAAACTACCAGAAAGTTAATAACGATACATCATCATTATTATTATTATTAAAGAAATATATATTATTGATTGACTAACAACTTACTTGTAATAAAATATTAACTAATTTAAGTAATCTGCGAGCATTACGATTTATTAATTGTAAATGTGACAAAATTGGGGAATCATCTGGGCAACTAGATATCGCTTCATCAAGTGGTGAAAGCATCAATGTCAATGGCGCTTTTATATATATATAAATAATATAAAATTAATATTTATAATTCTAATCTAGCGGGGATAATAAATAATATAATAAATATTGACATACTGCGTAATTCATGACTTATATTTTGAAAAAACATTATTTTTTGTCTATTTAAATCTGCTAAAGTTTCAGCTTGTTTTCGTTCTTCTTCTATCGATCTACCATGAGTCAAACTCAAACTTACATGACTTACTACAAGCTATAATAATTAATTAATTGCTTAATTAAAAAATATCATCAATAAGAATGCAAATATTAACAAAAGAAAAAAATTACATGTAAGAATTCCATATACTCTTCATCAAGAGCACGGCGTGGATTAATTCCACAAATCAAGATAGCAGTTATTGCATTTTTACCATCAAAAGAAGTATAAACAGGTAAAAGGATTGCTTTAGAATCGTTTTTAAGAGTAACCAAAACATGGGTGCCACTCTCTAAAACTTCATTTAATGGCCAAGATCTTTGGGGATTTGTTGTATCTTTATTATTATCATTACTATCGCCACCAATATCCGAATTAAATAACGAAGGACGATCAAATTTTACAATTTTTTTTGTGTCTAATAAATAATCAGGAAAATTTCTGGTGGAATGACCCTCGATGAAAGTAAATTCGCCATCTTCGTTTTCAACCGGGAACAAATTTTCATCAAAAGTTGTTGCGATTAATTTTGCCGATTTTTGTATACAGTCAGATTTTGGTTTTTTACGTTCGATCAAGTAGAACATACCAAATTTCAAATCAGCATCATTTTCTTGAAATGCAGCCATTACACGAAAACATGTGCTTTCCATTGATTTTGCTCCTATTATTAGAAAAGACGAATTTCCCTTTAGATAAAAAAAAAAATAAAAAAAAATAAAATCAAAGACAATAAATAAACAAATTTACCAGTTGTTCTATTTCCTACAGCGCTCAAAGTTTTTAGCCTTCTTGCAGCCAAAACTCTCTGAGTTGTTTCTTGTACCGCATTTAAAACACCACAGACGGTTCCATGTTTGTCAAAAATCGGACTAAATGTAAATGAAAAATAACATTCCTCGAGATATCCCTCTCGATTTAAAAATAATAACATATCATTATTAAATCGACCTTTAGATGTTGATATAACTCTAAGAAAATAAAAAGTGTGAAAAAATGTCAAAATCAATTAAACTATTCTTTATATATTTGAAATTACATAGGTTTTTATTTACTCGCTAAATTGTGGTCCAATTATATCGAGGAAGACTTTCCATGGTTCTCAGAGCATCAAATCCATCACAAGCAGTGTAAACATCAAATAGTTTACTTAACAAACTTGCAAGATAATTTCTATAAAAAGATTAAAAAATTAATAAAATAAAAATGTAAAATATAAGATAATTTGATAGTTTATTACCTCATATCATTATTATCATCGACTACTAATACTTTATATTTTTCATAAAGTTTCAATGAATCGTCATCAAAGGCCAACAGATACTTGTACTTGTTACTCAATTCTTTATCTTCTAAATCAATATTTACATCAATACTGTTATTAAAAATATGATTATTATTATTTGAATCTAGACAATTACTCGGATCAAATTTATTATATGATTTGATGTTTTCTTTTTTATCAAATGATTGAGGTTTTTGTATCCATTGATGAGACTCTTCAAGATACAAATCTTTTTCCGTGAACAATTTTTTGAAATTATTATCATAATTGTTCTCATTTTTTATAAAAAATAAAGCATTGCCATCTTCCTCTTCTTCATCACTTTTAAAATAAATTTGTTTTTGTGGCAAGTGGTCCCAGCCTGTAGGTATTAAAACTTTAAAGGTTGATCCTACATCCACTTTTGACTCGACCAAAATATCACCTCCATGTCTTATAACCAACTCCTTCACCAGCGCCAACCCAATTCCTGTTCCTTCGTGACTACGTGATTGGCGTGATTCCACTCGATAAAACCTTTGAAATAATTTTGGTTTATCACTTTCCGGTATACCCACTCCTATATATATACACTTATTTATTATTATTTTTATTTTTCAAATTGGTTTTTTTTATAATAATAAATAAAATATGATAAAAAAGTAGAAAATTAACCTGTATCAACAACTTCAAATAAAATAAATTCTTTTCCATCATTATTTTCAGGATATAAACGAACTGTCACACTTCCATTCCAGGTATGTTTAAAAGCATTGGAACCTATAAAAACAATTAATTTTATAATTGATTTTAATTTCCAAATATGAAAAATCAATACCAAATATGTGGAATGTTTTCAGTTTACTCACAAAGATTAAAAACAATTTTTTCATACATATCACGATCAATAAAAACTTTTTTTGTTAATTGATTATCAAGAGTCTTTTGGTCTGGAATATCAAGAATATAATCTAAATTCAGTGATTTAGCCATACTTTCAAAACTTGAAGCTAAATCCAATGTTAATTTCGCTATTTCTGTTTCAATAAATCTTGCATCCAATTTTCCAGCTTCAATGCGAGAAAACTACCAGAAAGTTAATAACGATACATCATCATTATTATTATTATTAAAGAAATATATATTATTGATTGACTAACAACTTACTTGTAATAAAATATTAACTAATTTAAGTAATCTGCGAGCATTACGATTTATTAATTGTAAATGTGACAAAATTGGGGAATCATCTGGGCAACTAGATATCGCTTCATCAAGTGGTGAAAGCATCAATGTCAATGGCGCTTTTATATATATATAAATAATATAAAATTAATATTTATAATTCTAATCTAGCGGGGATAATAAATAATATAATAAATATTGACATACTGCGTAATTCATGACTTATATTTTGAAAAAACATTATTTTTTGTCTATTTAAATCTGCTAAAGTTTCAGCTTGTTTTCGTTCTTCTTCTATCGATCTACCATGAGTCAAACTCAAACTTACATGACTTACTACAAGCTATAATAATTAATTAATTGCTTAATTAAAAAATATCATCAATAAGAATGCAAATATTAACAAAAGAAAAAAATTACATGTAAGAATTCCATATACTCTTCATCAAGAGCACGGCGTGGATTAATTCCACAAATCAAGATAGCAGTTATTGCATTTTTACCATCAAAAGAAGTATAAACAGGTAAAAGGATTGCTTTAGAATCGTTTTTAAGAGTAACCAAAACATGGGTGCCACTCTCTAAAACTTCATTTAATGGCCAAGATCTTTGGGGATTTGTTGTATCTTTATTATTATCATTACTATCGCCACCAATATCCGAATTAAATAACGAAGGACGATCAAATTTTACAATTTTTTTTGTGTCTAATAAATAATCAGGAAAATTTCTGGTGGAATGACCCTCGATGAAAGTAAATTCGCCATCTTCGTTTTCAACCGGGAACAAATTTTCATCAAAAGTTGTTGCGATTAATTTTGCCGATTTTTGTATACAGTCAGATTTTGGTTTTTTACGTTCGATCAAGTAGAACATACCAAATTTCAAATCAGCATCATTTTCTTGAAATGCAGCCATTACACGAAAACATGTGCTTTCCATTGATTTTGCTCCTATTATTAGAAAAGACGAATTTCCCTTTAGATAAAAAAAAAAATAAAAAAAAATAAAATCAAAGACAATAAATAAACAAATTTACCAGTTGTTCTATTTCCTACAGCGCTCAAAGTTTTTAGCCTTCTTGCAGCCAAAACTCTCTGAGTTGTTTCTTGTACCGCATTTAAAACACCACAGACGGTTCCATTTCTTAAAAGCAACAAACTTAAAACATATGAAAGAAGCAAATAAAATCAATTTGTTTTAATTAGATTGATGTTTAACATACACACACATATATATATACATAATATAAAGAAAATAAATAAAAAATTGTATATTTACAAATTTTGTAATGAAACAATCTGTTAATTATTGAGAATGTTAAATTTAGTCACGACTATATCTACTACAGTAATATTAAGGCTGTAATGGCTCACGGCGGAAATCTGGTCGCAGGTAAATATAAAATCATTAGTCATGGCCATGACTAGTCAGCTAGCAACGCTAATCACAATTATAAAAAACAAGAATTTCTAATTTGTGTTTGATTTAAAGCAACAAGAAAATTAATTTCACAAAATTATTAAATTTTTTAATAGGAAAGTAGATTAAAGTTTTAAAAATATCTTTACATGAAACTTTTATTTGTGATCATGACTGGTCGTCCATTTCCGCTGATAATTAATAACTGACCAATGAATTTATTAGAAATAGTAAATATCATGACTGGCCGTTTACTTCCGCCGATATTTGATGACTGACCAGTGAGTTTATTAGAATAGGAAACATCATGGCTGGTTCCTCTGATAATTGATAACCGACCGACAAATGAATTTATTAGAAATAGGACATCATGGCTGGAACTGATGATGTTGTTGATGGTGATGATGATGATGATGATGATGATGATGATGATGACTCGTTTCTTTGTTTTTTTTGTCGATAAACATAGTTGGGATGAATTGATTGATTCGTGTACTTTTTTAATCAACTGGGCCAAATAAATCTAATTCCTGTATTAACATTCCTCCCTCTATTGATTGGGGCAACTTTTGAAGCATAATCAAGTTTAGATCCATATTCCCATTATTAGTCTTGCTTGTAAGTTTCATAATAATTACAAATGGATTTTATGGTCTACGTATTTTTAACAAAAAAAGTAGAAAGAGGATAATGCTGAAGTTGTTAAAGAAGATGATGTTAATGAGGTTGGTGAAGAAGGATGACGATATTGATAGTATTATAAACGGTTCTTCTAGAATATGGTACAAGTAATTCTTTGATTGGAATGAAGTGTTTTGTATAAAATGATGAATTGGCTGATTGCTGATCAAACACACACAACTAAATGTTGTTGATATTGGTATAATTTTTTTCCCCTGCAAAAAAACAAATAAATAATAAATTTATAATTTCAAAACGAACACAAAATAAAAATGATCATTGCACTTTTTTGATTTATTTAGTAAATTTTGGTTTTTAATATTCTATTTTGGTAGTTTCATTATTCTAACATTCTGTGAATTATCCACATCAAAGAGACTTTATATACTTTTTAAGTGGTAGTATATTAGCCCAGAGAAATAAATATCAACAAAGAAGCATAAAAAAAACAAACAAATATGCATACAAAAACAAACAAACAAATAATTTTTGGGCAAATAGGAGAAATGTTGGGGATGTAAATCTTGATTAGCTAATCATAAAGTTTTCTTTCTATACATAATAACAAAAATGGCGTCTACTTGTAGTGGTTGTTTTATAAGATGTTTTTATACATGACATGGTATAATGTATACCAAAGTCTTATACTAGTAAGTGTAGCAGGATTTGAGAAAGTAGAAAGGTGTATCATCTCGTAATGAAGTGAAGCAGTGATGTTGATGATTGTTGACCTGTTGGATTTTTTGAGCAATTTGTAGGTGAGTTAGTGTAAGCGTAATTTGTAAAAAAAAAAAAAAAGAGCAAGGAATGAAATAGCGGGTGCAACTGGAAAACAAACAATCGGGTTAGACCATACTACCAAGATAGAAAGCACACTCTAAAGACGCCTATACCAAAAACTTGTACATTTTTTAAAAATATAAACAAATATATAAAGAATAACAATTAGCCCACTTCTTTTTTTATCGTACATTTTTTCAAAAATTAAACAACACTTGCATCATGCACTACAAAAACTTCCCACCAATCAACTGCCTAATTCATCTGGTCATCGAGTCTAGAATTTTTTGTCGTATTTGGCTAGTTCTGACATTTTGAATTCGGATTCTTGTTATCATCTAGTGAACATTCCAGAAAGTACCACTTTTGTGAATCAATTACTTCGAACTGCATAGAATCTACCTCATCAGTCTTGCGTTTATGGGCAAGCTACTCACGAGTGACTAAACCTTGACTAATGTAAAATTTTTGATTAACGTGAGAAACGTTTGCTAAATAAAAATCATGACTAAAGTCTTGGTTTGAAAAAGTACAATTACGGTCTTGTGTCACGTGATTTCCTCAATGCTAAAATTAAACGTTGCAATTTGTTTGAATGTGATGATAAAAAGTAGTTTCTATCTCCATCAGGATTTTTACTTTTGTCAAAATGGCCCTTGCTAAGAAATTACCTTTAGTCAATTGTCAATGATTAAATCGAAAGTTTCATTATATGAACATCAAACTGTCTCTCAAAACAATTTTCCATAGCAGTCAGGTATGAACACACATAGTGTGACCTTGAAGCTTCATTTAAATTAAGAGATTGTTTTGAAATGCGATTCCGGTTTAATTAATATTCTTGTAATTGTTTAAACATTTCACTGTACGCATCAGGTGAATGACATTCAAAACAATATTGATATTTAAATCTTGATCGGCGAGATCATAGTGCTAGCATACTTTTGAGAAGGTTCATATGCATAAATGAACTTGAATATATAGTTTACAATAGAGGATTGTAGAATTTCACAAATTTTAAAGTCACTTCTGCGAGAATATTTTTTGTTGTCTACATCTAATGTGAAGTTGTAATTTGCACTTATTTTAACCTTCAAGTTCTCTGTGGTCACACTTTCCATATTAACTGTTCATATAACTTGTCTTGTTAACAATAGCTTCAAGTTCTATATCACAACAGATGAATTTTTAGTAAGATTTTGATTGGAATCTCACAAATCTGCTCAACATACCATATAAGGTTTTTTCAGTGCACCTAGATAATAAAATCAATTATAATAGTAAGCAGTACACCAAGTATAGAGATAAATAGAGAAATAGATGAAAATTAAAAAAATTTTTTCTTGAATATTTGTAATGCTTTATTTTGTGCATTCCTTCCCTGTTTCATTGATCATTTCGATTAATACATCTCCTAATTCCTGAACATATACTTTCCATTTATCTTTCTTTGCCTTCAAATCTTTCTCCTCTTCTTCCGGTTCTTCCCTTCCTCATTTCAAAATATTTTAATTGTGTATTTTTCCCTGTCAGATTTGTCTTCAACAAGCTCAATTTCCCCCAACACATATATAATATTTTTTTTTTAGAACCCTCCAATCCTTTTTGATCTCCTGTTTTATTATTAATCGAAAAATTAACAAGTGAAGCTTAACAACAAATAGGTTAAAATTATTAATTAATATTGAAAACAATAAATATCTTCAAAACTATAATAAAATAAGATATTGTTATTATAATAATGTTTTCCATGTAACATTGGTTGGCAATAAAACAAATTTGATGGATCAGAATGAATAAGAATTTACCAGCGAATAGTTTAGATAGGGTTTGATTTGATATGGGTTTATCAAGTCGAAACTTGTCTCAAGCCAAAGCCTGCTTAATAGGAATTATTATTTTACTCAAGAAAAAATCAAAATCGATATTTTAAGAGTTCTGTTGAATAGTTTGTAGCCAATTGTCATACCCAATTGTCATACCAATGCTGTGACCCAAAACTGCCAATCTAGGGTAGGGGGTTAGGGTCGGGGGTTTAGATAACTATTTAAGGAGTCACAGCATTGCTTAATGTAAAAATTTTTAATGATGATCATTTAATTTTAAGCATGTATGCATGTATGTGTATATATTAATATATGTTTTTATATTTTTATATTTTTAAACATGTGCAATTAATGAGAATGGGAGACCAGGCATCTTTGTACAAGAATGTAGTTTCATTGCCATATGATATAAACGTAAGATTTTGCAACTACAAAGTTATATATATGTATGTATAATTGTATAAATAGGTACGGGTATCTTTCCTCCAGGTAGGTTACTTTCGCGGGTGAGTCATTATCATCATCATATTAACATATAAATTAATTTTATTTGTTCGGCAGCAATAGGATATTAATTTAGTTAGAGTCAATCAAATCTATGGGTTTAAATTATTATATAAAATAAGTAAAAAAAAATAGGTCACGGATGATAGTTATAACGGGTCAAATTATTTCTTTTTTATGATGTTGGTGCAAGCCTTGTGGTTTAAATCATATGATTTTATTTCAATATAGTTTTTGGTAACTCGTGTAAACAAGTTGAATACGGTGAATATTATTATTATAACTGTTGTTGATACCGCCTTCTTTCTCCTCACTCAATTCAATTCATCTTTAAAGGACAATTGAACAATTGAACAATTATTATTATTAATTGAAATAAAATAAATTAGGGAGAATGGGTGTAAATAGGTGAATGGGAATAGGGGGAGAGGGGAGAAATGGGGGGAAGAGGGGAGAATTTGAAGTACTTATATGTTGATGGACATTTATATTTCCTAATATATAATTAAGAATATCAATACTAAATTTGTTCTGTTTCCTTATTGTAAAGATTTATTAAATTATTAGATTATTAGATTATTAGATTATTAGATTATTAGATTATTAAATTTTTAATTAAATTAATTCTTTTTGATTATTAGTAATGCACGAATTAATTGTTTGACTGAGTGAATGCATGAATTGTTAAGTTAATATTAGATGTATGTAATTCGTTAATAATAAGAAAAGGAAAATAATTAGATAAGGAAAAGCTCTTTAAAACATTTATTAAATGAATTGTCAAGTCGTCGGTATTTCCCTCGCAAATGTATCAAACCCCACACAATTAACAATAATGACACAATACCAATCGCTAATAAACAACAATAACATTATCAACATTGTTGTTATTATTACTTGGTAATATTCATCGTAGTAGTCGTAATCGTAATTGTGGTTTTAATTGCAATTATAGTCGTAATTGTAATTGTAATTGTAATTGTAATTGTGTAATTGTAATATTATAATTATAATACTAACCCCGCATTATTATTAAAATTTTGTCTGTCATTATTATTTATTATTATTACGCGCTTTTTTTTTTTTTTTTGTGTTCTTTGTAAGAAAAAAAAAAACAATAAATTGTTTTTTTCTAGATTTAATAATAATGCAACATCAATAACATTAATGTAAAGAATCTTGGATAATGTAAATGTAAAATTAGAATAATGTAAAAAGGTAGGATGATGTAGGATTATAGATTAATCGAATAATAGTTTAACGAGATTGGTAAGTTATGCTACATATACGTCGCACATATATGAATCATACATATTTATTGCTATTATTAAAAACAAAGGGCAAAGCTTTCGCGTTTTTAGGAATTTAATTTTGCTTTTTTAAAGAATTTGGAAAACAGCAAGTAATAGGACGCCTTCTTGACATGTTTGTAAAAATAAGGTGACTTACACAGAATGTAATTATATAAAAATACAAATTAAAAAAAAATTTGTATCTTTTATTTTCCAAAAATCACAATTTATCCGCATTACTTCATACAATACATATTACGCTTCGATTGGCTGGGTATAATTAATTAATTGAAAAAAAAGACAAGATTTGTTAGAATTTAAAATGAAACCAAATCAATAGACCAAGAAACAAAACTTGTTTCTGAATTTTTTTTCTTTATATTAATTAATTAATTACCCAATTGATCAAAAGTTCTTTATCATCATTACCGTTGTGATTACTGTAGTACATTTATTATTATCATTATTATTATTATTATTATTATTATTATGTTTCATTTTCGGCCTCTTTATTTTATTTTTTTTGTTAAAATACTGCCGAGTTAATAAAATATTCACAATGAATTATATTCATATTGGTAGCTATTGGCGTGATCTACAGTTGATTTTATTAAGTATTAAATATTAAATATACAAGAACTTTCGAAATATTAAAGGATCACGCGTATTAAATATACACTATGAGTGATTTGTTATTTTGATTTAATTATTATGATTCGATTGATTTAGAAAAATTTGGTATTTCTTGAATAATTCCTAAATTGAAACCATTAAAATTTGAATTGTTGTACTACATTAATTTGGCTTTTTTGGTGATAAATTTCTTTTTTCTTTCCTATACAAAATTTAAATTTGTGAATATTACAAGTTTTTCCCCATAATTGCCATTATTGATTGCTATTATAGTTATTATAGATAATATTGTTGATGATTTGATTTTTTTTTTTTTCTAATAATTATTGTTTTATAATTTTTTTTTCTTGTATAATAATATTCAAGGAAAATAGGAATATAGGAAAAAAACATTGTAACACTCGTTGTGTGTGAGCTTGGTTGATGATAATCTTTACTTTTCAGATCTATAGGTGATTATTATAATGATGTTGGTAATGATGATATTTGGCTTCAATTAAAAACTTTTAGATGCAATTTTTAAATGAGGAGGGGTTTGTTTTTTGCGTAATTTACAACACATCTTACTTAATGATTGTATCAATTTTATCCGCAACATTATTACTATTAATTTCAAAAAAAGAAACAAAAATCCGGGGCGAGGAATTTCAAATATTAACATCGGAGTTTTTTTTAAAAGACGTTTGTGTTCAATTTTTAAACAAGTTGGTAATCTTGAATAATTTTGGCGCCCAACTGGTTGAATAAAACTCTCAGGTGACTCGTTTATTTGTTAATTGGTTAGAATAATAATTGGTTAGAATAACAGATGATTTGTTAGAATAACGGATGATTGGCTAGCATTTATTCTTATTATATATATTTGTTAGTTAGCATTGATTTAATGTTTTTAATGGTTTTTCCACGATTAAAAACAAAAATAAAAACAAAACAACTTTAAATTTCTCAATTCTTCAAATCACCCATTAATTTTTATTAATTATTATTAATTAGTATATTATTAAATAAGTCGGCAATCAACCAATCAATGTTCCAAAAAATGATCTCACGTTCAATTACATTATAAATGTGTGTGTGTATATGTGTCAATTAAATTAAAAAAAATTTCTCCCATCAAATTAAAAAAAGTAACTCCACACATTTCAACTAACTATTTATTGTATAATAATTGGTTAAAAAAATGTAAACAAATCTTAATTATGATGCAATCAATAATAGATTGTATGTGTGTTGGGCGAACAAATTTGGAACTGGGCAAAATAGGATTCTTAAAGAATATTTCCGATAAAATCATAATTAATAATAATCGTAATAATTATAACTATAATAAAATAATGTGATGTATTATTTGTTAAGCTAGGGTATTTTAAGTAATCGCTGTCAAATTTAAAAATGATTGTTAAAATGGATGATAAAAAACTTGATTTAAACTTGTTTAAATCAGATAACCATTATTATTATACATATTTATTAGAGCCCCCATTGTTCAATTGTAGTTCTACTGCCTGCAGCAGCGATTATTGTGCCACCATTAAAGTGTAAAGATACGAAAAAAATTTCCCTAATATACTAATTCGATTTTTAACAATTGGCATACTGATGTCATCTCATTTAACCTAATCTAAAGATATAGAATTGAGAATAAAACGATTTTAAGGAATGACGAAAAGGTGGCAACTGTGGTAAAAAAATAAAAAAGTTGACAATAGGAATAATAATAATAACAACAACAACAATGATATAATAGTAGAGGAGAGTAACAGGTTGTAAAGGAGAATAGGTCAAAGAAGGGAATTTTAAAGAATAAATTTTCTCGAGAAATAAAATGTATAATTTACAAATAATCAAAAGGCTAGATAATTTCCATATTAGTATATTTGGCGTTTCAACCCATTTATAATAATATTGCTTATTGTCGGTATTCTCCTTTTATTTATATTTATGTTTGGCCGATACATTATCGCCCAAAAAAATAAATTATCTATAATTGTTAAATTGTCAAGTTTGTTTTAGAGAGTTTAAAGTTATCAAAAACATCTTTTGCAGATATGATAACAAGATTAGATGATGTTAATTAAGAGTAAAAAAAAAAATTGTCAATTGTAAATCATGGGACTTTATTTGTGTACAAATATTATTATAAAAATGCACAACAATGACGAGAGAGAGAATTGGCCGATGATCGTTAGCTAAGAGGAATTGAGAGTTGTCAAAAGAAAAAATTAGCTAACTAATTATCAAGTAAAGAAAAATAATTTTCCTATTTACTTTATTGTTGTTACTTATTATCACTTTATTATTGTTATTTTGATATTGTTATTTTTATTATTATTCATTTTATTGTTGTTATTATCATTACTTTGATTATTATGGTTAATTCTTCTCATTCTCCTCCCAATTATTGTTATTTTTCAATTGGAAGTGAAATTGGAATTGAATAGAATCAAAGAAAGAGGGGAAAAAATAATATGCGTGGCAAAGAAATGGCAAAAAAACACAAATAATAAAATTATGGGGAAAAACAATAATAAAAAATATTAAGGAGAGTGGGAATTAGTAAAGAATGATTTAAAATTTTTGATGGGGAGAAAAATGTTTATTCGCTAAACAATATATAATGTGTATTTTATGGCACTTCGATCATTTTTTTTTTCTTGTATTTGCATTTTGTTGAAGTCATTTGTCAAAAACAAATAATAAATATTTATTGTTATTGATGCATGCTTTTTTGTTTGTTTTGTTTTGATTGTTTGTAGGACACGCACTTAAATTTTATAAATCAATTCAAAAAATAAAGTTGTTGTTAAATGATGATGATTACGATAATGAAATAATGCTTATTCTTATAATTCATCCAACCGGCCAATTTCTAAATTAAACTGTGTATTATGTCATAAGATGTCAATTATATCTTCTTAATGTTGGACATGTTAGAATAAATGTCAATCAAACCAAGTGATTTCCACAAAACATTAAAAAACATTAAATCCGTCTATATAATATTCTGATTTTGATTCTCGTACTTAATATAATATATTTGGAAAAAATTATTATATTTAGACAATATTGGATTCCTACATTATTCTTCTATATAAACAATAAACAATAAACAATAATATCATGTAATCAATCCACTAAAAAATTTTTTTTGGTTTTTTTGACATTTCTAACTATTCAAGAGATAAACCTGTTGCAAAGAGAGTGCTTTCATATTAAAGATCACTCAAAAATTTCCTAATTAATGTCGTGTTATATATAATATATTCTTTCATCTGAAAATATTATGAATGTCTTCAGGCTTTTCTTAGTAATTCTTACCTAAATTATTTATAATCGATGATTGATAATTTATATAGATTAAATTTACACTTATCCATTATTATGTTTGTTTTTGGTTAAATTGACTAACTTTTTTATAATCAATTAACCAATTAACCATTATATACGTTTCTTTTTTAATTCATCCAATCAAATTATTAATCTTTTTATTATCTATATCTTTATTTAATAGCATGCATACATACACATACAGTTGATAATTAATATATATAAATATATATACTTATATACAGTATGATGTATATTATACCATTTATTTAGGATCTGGAGTAAACAAATAAGCTGTATATTCCGTTTATAATTATTAAATAAAAAAAAGTTTGTTAATGAGCATAAATAAAATGTACATTTTGCACTGATTGTTTTTTTTTGGTAAGAATGACAAGTTAGGCCAAATATAAAACAATTAACAATAGCGGTCAGTTATTTGCAGTTAAAAAAAATTTTTTTTTTGATTTTGAAATATGAATAATTAAAGAATCAGTTATTAACGAACGTTGCATCCTTTTTTCAATTATTACGATGGAGAAATAAATAACAATTAATAAGAATTTCCCCATAATTTATTTTATCTTCTCGGAATTATTATTACGAACAAGTGGCAATTTTTATATGTTTAGTGTATAATGTTAAAAATTAAACAATGGATTTGTAAATAAATAAATAAGGCGTATCAGTATGTATATATATATATAAAGAGCCTTTTTTTTTTGATATGCAAGGGTTCTTGTATAAAAAATATTTTAGACACTAAATACGTAATATACTGCTTGTACTGTTTGTAATGCTTATTTTTTCTATATGTATGAGAAAAGTGAAAAAGTAATCTTTAATTAATATTAAATATTAAATATTAATATATATTAATATTATATATTATATTTAAAATTTTTTTATATGGTAATTTAAAATAATAAAAATTTAAAGTTTTTTTTTAAGAAAAATAATGCATTATGTGTGGGGGAGACCCAAATAAAGTTAGCAATATTACATTTTTTTTTTGTAGATTTGATTGGTAAATTTTTTTAAAATATAAATTTTCATTTTATTTTAAATATTTATTTGTTTTTTTTATTATAAAAAAAGCCCTTTAATTCAAAATTTTGGTTTTTTTTTTATAACAATAAAAAAAAAATCCCTTCTCTTTAGCAAAAAACATTTATTTATTTTATTTTCTTTAAAACTATATATATATATAATTATAATTATAAACTACTTTATATTTTTTTATTTTATATATTTTATATACATATATATTATAAAAAATATATTGTAGATTTATACGCCATATATATAATAAATTATTTTTTATAATAATTCATATAAATTAAAACGAAAAATAAATAAAAAAAAAAACTTTAAATACGACAACTTTCTCAATCGTTGTCAAATCACTCCAACAAGGATTCAACAAAAAAAAAATTATTATATATATATTATATATATATACTCTTACACTTGTTTAAATATTTAATTAATTTTTCTTTAAAAACAAAATTTTTAAAAAAAGTCAAAAATCAATTATTTAATAACGAAAAAAACAACAACAAAAATTATAACGAAAATCTAATTTTTTTTAACGAAGAATATAATTAATTTTATTTAGAAAAAGTAAAAATCCATTAATATTATTGTTATCGAAAAACTTTCACCAGTTTAAAAAGATCAAAAAATATGTCTTACTTTACCAAAAAAATTGCTGATTGGAGTAATCCTAAACAAAAAATGTACTTGACACCTTTGTCTTGTTCACCCGATTCTGATTCTTCCAATTCTTCCACAGATTCAATCAATGCCAAAAAACAACTTTTCGAACTCCCCGCCAACAATTCTACCCCTACTTCAAACAAAAAATCATCAAAATCATCAAAACACAACAATTCAGCTAAACTCTCAACTGCTTTTGACAACGTCGAACAAAAATCTTTGACTGGTAGACTTAATGTAAACATTGTTGAAGGTCGTAAACTCAACGTTAGTAATTTTCAATCCAGACCTTATTGCGTGGTTGAATTCGATCGTGATCAATTTGTAACTCGTGAAGCAATTAGAGATAGTGACCTTCCAATTCAACGTGGTGGAAAACCCGTAGATTTCTTGGATTTGGTTCGTGCTGCTAGATGTCCAATATGGAAACAAAAAGTTACCTTTGATGTCGCGCGTCTTGATAGCGAACTTCAAGTTTCTGTTTATGAACGTGTTCATCATTTGGATAATGCTCAAACTGAAGTTTTCCTTGGAACATTAAAAATTCAACCTCCAAAAAAACCAAATCAGCCAATTGACGGTTGGTTCAAGTAAGCATCATCATCATCATTGTCGTCGCATGATATAAAAATAAAAAAAATCATTATATTAATTATTTAATTATTTTATTTTTTAAAAAGATTATCTCCAAGAGGTAAAGAATCAGTTACCGGTGAATTGCATGTTCAGATCACTTATGAATCAGAGGTAAATATACATCATAATCATAATCATGATTATAATTCGAGTTTTCTTTTCGCAAAGTATACTCATTCTTATCCATCATCATCTTTTAGAAATCAAATCTTAAACCAGGATCTTTTGAAATTCTTAAATTGATTGGCAAAGGAAACTTTGGAAAAGTATTTCAAGTTCGTAAAAAAGACACAAATCGTATTTATGCAATGAAAGTTCTTCACAAACAAGATTTGATCGAGCGTAGAGAAGTTGAACACACATTAGCTGAAAAAAATATTCTTATCAGAGCCGAATCTTGTCCATTCTTGGTTGGTTTGAAATTTTCTTTCCAAACTCGTACTCATCTCTACTTGGTCACTGATTTCATGAACGGTGGTGAATTGTTTTGGCATTTACAAAATGAAGTAAGACTCAGTGAAGAAAGGGCTAAATTCTATGCTGCTGAAATTGTTTTGGCTTTAGAACATTTACATAAATATAACATCGTCTATAGGTACATATTTATTTTTGATACACATCTATAATATATATATATATATTTAAAAAAAAAAACAAATAATTAATATTTATATTTTTATTCTTGCAGAGATCTTAAACCAGAAAATATACTACTTGATGCTACTGGTCATATAGCTCTTTGTGATTTTGGTCTTTGTAAAGAAAATTTAGCTACTGGACAAACAACAAATACATTTTGTGGCACATCAGAATATCTTGCTCCTGAAGTATTAGCTGAATGCGGTTATGGTAAATCTGTTGACTGGTGGAGCTTAGGAATATTGTTCTATGAGATGATTGCCGGCTTCAGTCCTTTCTACACCAATGACACCCAATTAATGTATCGTAGAATATTGTTTGGTAAACTCAAATTTCCAAAAGGTTTTTTCAGTGATGATGCCAAAAGTTTAATCAAAGGCCTCCTTGCACGTAATCCTCACAACAGACTCGGATCAAACGGTGATGCAGAAGACTTGAAACGTCATCCATTTTTCGCCAATGTAGATTGGAATGCATTATATAATAAACAAGTACCACCACCATTTAAACCAAATGTCACCTCAGAAGATGATACTTCATGCTTTGATCCTGCATTCACAGAAGAACAAATTGATTATTGGCCATCTCTAACCAAGAACATAAGTAGAAATGGTACAAATGCTTCTATAGCCAGTGAATTAAATGACACCTTTGTTGGTTTCACTTATTCAGGAGAACCAACCACTACATTAAATATTGGTGGATGTTGTGGCCTTCAAGTTAACAATACCGTTGCATCCATTTCTCCAGTACAGGTTATTGGAGGAGGTTCACACAAAATGTAACAATAATAATAATCAAATAATATTAATTCATGAACAGTCTATATATATAAAATATATATATTAATTTTTTTATTTTTTTTTTCTTGATTAAAAAAAAACATTTTTTTGTTTTTATGTATATTATAATATTTTTTTTTTTTCTTTTTGAATCTTGTTGTGTGAAATTGGTTTTTTTTATTTTAAAATTTTTTTTTAATTATTTCACCTTTCCTTCTTTATATTTTCTTTAGATTTTCTTTTTTTCTTTTTTTCTTTTTTTTTTTGAATAGTCAATTATGAATTTTAATTATAATATAATATAATTGGTTATCAACCAACATATTATATATTATTACTACAATAAGCAAAAAAAAAATCAATTTTATCGTGGAATCTTTTTTTTTTTTTCGCGATTTTAAATTTTTTTTTTTTTTCTTTCTAAGAAAAAAAGAAATTATTAAGCTTTTTTAAATCAAAAAAAAAAAAATATAACCACAATTGCTGGTCATATTTGTAAATATGTTTATATATATATTTATTTTATTTTTTTTTAAAAAAAAAATAATCAAAATAAGCGGACGAGTGGAATTTACACTTATGAAAAAAAAATTTTTATATTTTAAGATTTTAATTTTTTGAGAGGATATTTTTTATATATAATATATATGTATAATATGAATAAATATAACTGCAGTATATTTATTCATATTTATTTCAACTTTTTTTTTTTTAATATTTTTTTATAAAAATATTTGATCCTCTCTTTAAAATTTTCTTCCACTCGTCCAATTTTATTCTTTTCTTCTTTACTTTTTCAAAGAAGAAAGAATATATATTATTGTATATTAATTTTTGTATTTTTTATATACCGGTATATAAGCTAAGATTTTTTTACATTTTTAAAATTTCTTCGAGAAATTAATTAATTAATTAATTAATCAATCAATTAATAATCTTATGAATAATATTTTTTTATTTTTTCTGAATTTTCTAAAAATTCTTTGCCATTTTTTTTTGGAAACAATAAAAAATTGGAAAGGATGAATTTCTTATATTTTTTTAAAAATTTCCCAATTTTTCTTCCTTCCTTTTTTTTATATAAATTAGAACGTATATATATTTATATATATATATATATATATATATAATATTAAATTCTTTTGTACTATAAATAGTTTACTTTATATATAAATTTTTTTTCTTGTATATTTGTAACAAATATATATATTTTTCCCTACTCGATCTTTTTTTTTTTTTTTTGATCTTTAATTGAAATTTTTAGAATAAAAAAAACTAATAAAATATATAAGATTTTTTTTATAAAAACAATCAAAAAATAATAAAAAAACGTTAAAACATTAATAATAAAATAAAAATTTAAAAATTTTTACTTGGTATAAAAAAATTTTTGCGACTTAATGAATTTATATCATGATCAATTCCCAAAATCGCCAAAGTATAAATTTGATCGATTCGCGTTGAAAAAAAAACAATATTTTTTGTTGATAGTTATTTTATAAAAAGATATGCAACTATTAAATATAAAATAAAGGTTTATTTTACGCGCGAAAAACATTCTTTTTTTAATTCATTTCTTTTTTATGGTTTATATAACCAATCTAGTTAGAGGTGGAAGATATGAAAATTGATATCCTAATTGGTTATTAGATTATGTGGTACAAGTATTTTTTCAAAATGACGTTTTCTTTGAAAATGGCCAAGTTGAGTGCAGGATTTCTTGAAGGAATGTCATGCCCATCACCTTTTGGATTCGGGATGAAGAATGACGCTCGTAGTGTGGAGTCTGCGCATTATTTGCATTACAAGTTCTTTCAACTATTTCAAAAATAAACAAGCAGCCAATCATTCTATATTAATATTCATTCTTTATTATTGCTGCGGAAACAAATTTCCAATATATACAATAATAATTAATTGGGCGATCTATCTATGTTTTCTTGAATTATAAAAATCATGTTTTCGACGACTTTTTATATGGTTTTTACAGTTGTGATAATCATAACTGTCTACATTCGACGTAAATTTGTTAAACCACCACCAGAGTTTAAAGATATACCGACTATATCGCCTATCCAATTAATAAAAACTTTGATATCAGGCCGACCTCATGATGAAGTACAAAAGGTTATGGAGGCTGCTCATAACCAATACGGAATTGTTAAAGTAATCAATCAATTAATCAATCGATCGATCGATTAGGTGAATTTTAGTAGCATTAAGTAAAAAATATTTTTTTGTAATCTAGATTTGGTATGTTGTGAGATGGGGAATTCATATTTCAAAATTGGAATATGTTAAAGAATTTTTAACTGAACCAAGTAATTTAATTATTTTACAAATTTCTATAATGCACAATGAATATTTTATTTGGAATAATAATTAATTCTTTTTGAAAATATAGTTGACAATGTGCCAAAAATTACTTATTCTCCTGATAGTGCAGTTTCAAAATTCTTAGGAGTTGGTTTATTTACTTCAAATGATGAAGTAAGTTTTTATTTATTTATTTAGCACACACACACACGCATATATATTGGTTATTCTACGAACATTAGCGTAATCATGATTATATCATCATCACCAAAAACCATAATATAGACATGGAAAGTACATCGCAACATATCCGCAAAAGCTTTTAACAAAGCACTTTCGCCAAAAATAATTGGAGAATGTGGAATTGATAGTGTTAAATTGATCGAGAAATGGGAGAATACACCAATGGATACGTTTCTATTGATGCAAAGAATTACTTTACAAGCGTTGGGTAAAGTGGCATTTGGATATGATTTTCAAGTAGGGAAAGATAATTAAATAACCATTTTAAATTGTTATTTGTTTTTGATCATACATTTTTATCATTTTTTATCATTTTAAAAACAGTGTTTAAAAAATTGGGAAGAACAACCGGAATTTATAGAAACTTACCATAGTATAATGAATCATGTTATGGCACCAAGAACCTTTTTCTTTCCATTTCTTGACAAATTACCATTAAATTCAAATATTAGATACAGTCAACTAGTTAAAGAATTCGATGAGTTTATTTATAATATGATTAAAGAAAAAAAAGAAATAATGGAAAAGAGAAAAAATTCAAATCAACAAGACAACGATAACGATGACGATGACGATAATGATTTGCTCACAGGAATGTTAAAAGCTGCAGAAAATGAAGATTATACATGGTCGGCAAGATCTTTAAGAGATGAAATAGTGATTTTATTTGTTGCTGGACACGATAGTATGCATATTGTATATAATTTAATC
This sequence comes from Entrophospora sp. SA101, assembly GCA_958430865.1. Taxonomy (NCBI): domain Eukaryota; kingdom Fungi; phylum Glomeromycota; class Glomeromycetes; order Entrophosporales; family Entrophosporaceae; genus Entrophospora; species Entrophospora sp. SA101. The sequence goes on along the minus strand of CAUDNR010000097.1, from coordinate 6,165 downwards.
CATTAATTATTATTATTATGATAATATTACTAATAGATATATTTGTATATGTATAATTTAAATTAAGCCACTGCACATTCATTAAGCGTTGTTTTTTATTACCTGGGAAGATATTTGGTAAATTATAAATGTTTTGTATGTTTATAATTGTATTACATGTATTACATGTAATTATAATTTATTTGTTTCAATATTATAACCAGGATATTCAAGAAAAAGCTAGAGAAGAAGTGGTTAGAATAATTGGTAAAGATTTAGTAATTCCAACTTCAGATCAATTAAAGGTAACTATTATATGGATGTTTATATTTATTATGATTATTAATATAAATGAATTCCCACAAATAACAATACCGCACTTTAAGGAATTAAAATATGTAAACGCAATAATAAAAGAAGCATTAAGGTTATATCCCTCATTAACAACCGCGCCACCAAGAATAATTCAACGTGATTTTCAATTTGATAATTTTCTAATACCAAAGGGTACTTATCTGCAAGTGAATTACTGGCAAATCCATCACAATCCAGAAATTTATCCGCGACCATATGAATTTATACCAGAACGTTGGTTGGATAATCATCCAATGAGTTTGAATGCAAATCAGGAAAAACGACATGCATTTTCTTGGTTACCATTTTCTGCTGGTCCAAGAAATTGGTAACTAAACAATTTTTATTACTAGATTAATCAATTAATGCTCCAAACCTCCTCTTGATTAACCTTCAAAGAATTTTTAATTAAAAATAGTATTGGGCAAAACTTCTCTATAATGGAACAAAAAACTATAATCTCAATGTTAAGTAAGTATACAACAACAACAACATCATTATTGTTATTATTATTTAATAAATGTAAATATTTATTGATTATATATAATATTTTGAACAGTACATCAATTCAAAGTTAATCTACCACCAACTAGCCCTCATAAAGAAAAATTAATTATTAATACTTCAAATTTATTATCACCAAAAAATTTAAATTTAATATTTACAAAAATAGACTAAAATATCTTATATATATATATATATATATATATATATATATATATCATTGGCTAAATTTCATCCCCAAATTATTGGTTCAATTATCTATTTGAATTTGGAGAGTAGAGGCATTCTAATATGATGCGAAACCTCTATAAGTTTTTATGACCATTAAAAGTATAGAACTCAAGAACTAGTCAATATTTTAAAATTAATAGGAAAGATTTATGTTCACAAGGAATTAAATTTAATAAAGATTTACGATGCCTCCTAAATGTTAGAAAAAACATTTAAAATATTAAATGGCTCTAAAGCACAAAATAAAATCAACATGGATCAAGATTTTATTTAATGATTTTGATAACAATTCTTTAAACTTTGGTGTAAATAATTGGGGTCCAATATTGTATATATGAGAGGCCACATTAATTTCATTATTGAAGATTTTTTTGCTGATGATTTTCAAATTTCTTCAGCCAATAAATCTTGATAATAATAATTGCATTGAATTTATGAATATAAAGTAATCACCATTCAAATTTGTTTGTTTAAAGTTTCTCTTGAAGGACCTTTGACTTGTTGTACTAGACATATATTAGCAACCCAAGATGATTTTAAAAAACCAAAAACCTTTACTTCAAGAATTAATTGAAGAGGACATAAAGTCATCTTCTATCCAAAGTTTCACTGTGAGCCTAACCACATTGAAATGTGTTGGGAGCTGCTAAATGATATGTTAGACAATATTGTAATTACACATGGATAGGTCTTCAAGAGAATGTCCCCAATGCTTTTGATTCTATATCACTGAAACAAATTAGAAAGTATGTGATGAGAGTCTCAAGATTTATGGTTACAGAAAAGGATTAACAGTACCATAACAGGCTGAATACATTGTAAAAAAAATATAAGTCACATAGAAGGATTCCAGGCAATGTGATAGATGAAATAGATGAGTTAAGCTAATAATATTTTTATTTTTGATCAACATCTTTAATTGTACCATGTTACCTCAAATTTTTTTTGACATCAAATTTGTAATGAAGTAATAAAAAAAAATTCAAAATTTCCTCATGAATCTTTATCATCAGAGTACATTTCATTCATATCATTTGCCTTTGAGTTTTTGTTTGGCGAGATTGAGGAGGACTTGTTTGAGGTCTTGGATTTTTTGTTAAATTTTATATTATACAATGAATTTCAATGTAGTGTATGCGTATCTTAATTTAGTGGATACTAATGGATTGAGGTTTAATAATAAAATTCTTCTCCATATAACAAATCTCTTGATACAGTCAAACCTTGTCACAGCAGATGAATGGGATAGCATAAGCATGGTGGAAGTTCGATTTAATTGGTCGTGTAATGTGACAAAATTGAATATACAAAAATGGAAACTTTTATATAAAGTTCGGCCGATCCCTAAATAAATAATAAATTTTCGCGTGTTTCGGATTTTTCGAATTTATTTTTAGACACAACCTTTAACTGTTAACTGTTGTTGGCTTCGATATAGGTATAAAAAAGAAGGAATTCTGTAAAAATTTATGTAAAATTAAAAAAAATATAAAAAATATAATCAAATTTCTTTTTATTCTTAATATTAAAAACTCTTTTCCTGGCTAGTTCGTGGTAGATTAACTTTGAATTGATGTACTGTTCAAAATATTATATATAATCAATAAATATTTACATTTATTAAATAATAATAACAATAATGATGTTGTTGTTGTTGTATACTTACTTAACATTGAGATTATAGTTTTTTGTTCCATTATAGAGAAGTTTTGCCCAATACTATTTTTAATTAAAAATTCTTTGAAGGTTAATCAAGAGGAGGTTTGGAGCATTAATTGATTAATCTAGTAATAAAAATTGTTTAGTTACCAATTTCTTGGACCAGCAGAAAATGGTAACCAAGAAAATGCATGTCGTTTTTCCTGATTTGCATTCAAACTCATTGGATGATTATCCAACCAACGTTCTGGTATAAATTCATATGGTCGCGGATAAATTTCTGGATTGTGATGGATTTGCCAGTAATTCACTTGCAGATAAGTACCCTTTGGTATTAGAAAATTATCAAATTGAAAATCACGTTGAATTATTCTTGGTGGCGCGGTTGTTAATGAGGGATATAACCTTAATGCTTCTTTTATTATTGCGTTTACATATTTTAATTCCTTAAAGTGCGGTATTGTTATTTGTGGGAATTCATTTATATTAATAATCATAATAAATATAAACATCCATATAATAGTTACCTTTAATTGATCTGAAGTTGGAATTACTAAATCTTTACCAATTATTCTAACCACTTCTTCTCTAGCTTTTTCTTGAATATCCTGGTTATAATATTGAAACAAATAAATTATAATTACATGTAATACATGTAATACAATTATAAACATACAAAACATTTATAATTTACCAAATATCTTCCCAGGTAATAAAAAACAACGCTTAATGAATGTGCAGTGGCTTAATTTAAATTATACATATACAAATATATCTATTAGTAATATTATCATAATAATAATAATTAATGGATTAAATTATATACAATATGCATACTATCGTGTCCAGCAACAAATAAAATCACTATTTCATCTCTTAAAGATCTTGCCGACCATGTATAATCTTCATTTTCTGCAGCTTTTAACATTCCTGTGAGCAAATCATTATCGTCATCGTCATCGTTATCGTTGTCTTGTTGATTTGAATTTTTTCTCTTTTCCATTATTTCTTTTTTTTCTTTAATCATATTATAAATAAACTCATCGAATTCTTTAACTAGTTGACTGTATCTAATATTTGAATTTAATGGTAATTTGTCAAGAAATGGAAAGAAAAAGGTTCTTGGTGCCATAACATGATTCATTATACTATGGTAAGTTTCTATAAATTCCGGTTGTTCTTCCCAATTTTTTAAACACTGTTTTTAAAATGATAAAAAATGATAAAAATGTATGATCAAAAACAAATAACAATTTAAAATGGTTATTTAATTATCTTTCCCTACTTGAAAATCATATCCAAATGCCACTTTACCCAACGCTTGTAAAGTAATTCTTTGCATCAATAGAAACGTATCCATTGGTGTATTCTCCCATTTCTCGATCAATTTAACACTATCAATTCCACATTCTCCAATTATTTTTGGCGAAAGTGCTTTGTTAAAAGCTTTTGCGGATATGTTGCGATGTACTTTCCATGTCTATATTATGGTTTTTGGTGATGATGATATAATCATGATTACGCTAATGTTCGTAGAATAACCAATATATATGCGTGTGTGTGTGTGCTAAATAAATAAATAAAAACTTACTTCATCATTTGAAGTAAATAAACCAACTCCTAAGAATTTTGAAACTGCACTATCAGGAGAATAAGTAATTTTTGGCACATTGTCAACTATATTTTCAAAAAGAATTAATTATTATTCCAAATAAAATATTCATTGTGCATTATAGAAATTTGTAAAATAATTAAATTACTTGGTTCAGTTAAAAATTCTTTAACATATTCCAATTTTGAAATATGAATTCCCCATCTCACAACATACCAAATCTAGATTACAAAAAAATATTTTTTACTTAATGCTACTAAAATTCACCTAATCGATCGATCGATTGATTAATTGATTGATTACTTTAACAATTCCGTATTGGTTATGAGCAGCCTCCATAACCTTTTGTACTTCATCATGAGGTCGGCCTGATATCAAAGTTTTTATTAATTGGATAGGCGATATAGTCGGTATATCTTTAAACTCTGGTGGTGGTTTAACAAATTTACGTCGAATGTAGACAGTTATGATTATCACAACTGTAAAAACCATATAAAAAGTCGTCGAAAACATGATTTTTATAATTCAAGAAAACATAGATAGATCGCCCAATTAATTATTATTGTATATATTGGAAATTTGTTTCCGCAGCAATAATAAAGAATGAATATTAATATAGAATGATTGGCTGCTTGTTTATTTTTGAAATAGTTGAAAGAACTTGTAATGCAAATAATGCGCAGACTCCACACTACGAGCGTCATTCTTCATCCCGAATCCAAAAGGTGATGGGCATGACATTCCTTCAAGAAATCCTGCACTCAACTTGGCCATTTTCAAAGAAAACGTCATTTTGAAAAAATACTTGTACCACATAATCTAATAACCAATTAGGATATCAATTTTCATATCTTCCACCTCTAACTAGATTGGTTATATAAACCATAAAAAAGAAATGAATTAAAAAAAGAATGTTTTTCGCGCGTAAAATAAACCTTTATTTTATATTTAATAGTTGCATATCTTTTTATAAAATAACTATCAACAAAAAATATTGTTTTTTTTTCAACGCGAATCGATCAAATTTATACTTTGGCGATTTTGGGAATTGATCATGATATAAATTCATTAAGTCGCAAAAATTTTTTTATACCAAGTAAAAATTTTTAAATTTTTATTTTACAAAAAAATCACGCAAAAAAAAATATATAGAATACATTTAACTAATAAATTAAATAAAATATATTTAATGTTCATTTAAAATTTGAACCTTTATAAACTCCAAAATACAATCAAAATAATATGGTTGTATGCAAGTATCGTTATGAGTTCCATGTGAAAATTCTTTATATGAAATGTTATTACTATTCAATTGTTTTACGCTTCTACTAGTTAAATTTATTTCATATAATTTCTTCATATGTATTGATGGAACTAATTCATCCAATTTTCCTGATAAAAATAAAATCGGTGTGTTGACTATTTGAGTGATTGCTTGTTCTGAATTCCAGATTTGATGGCATAAAAATGTAAAATATTTCAAATGTGGAAGAACATGTGGAATTAACTTTGGCTAGACAAGTACGTTTGTGTGTGTATGTGCGTGTGTGGATTGAATTGGGTTAATAAAGATTGATAAAGTAAAAGTTGAAATAAAAAATTGTTTGAATTTACTTACTATACTTAGAAATGTATTTTCCAAGTACATTCCACTGAACTAAAATATAAGAATAATATTTTTAAAAAATTTTCCCACGAAAATGATATATATATATATACATATATTTTTGAAAAATAAAAAAATTTACTTTATCTTCATTCCTTGAAACTAAATCAATTGAAACAGCCCCACCAAGAGATTGACCATAAGCAATTAGTTTAGTATT